>LPNX011162225.1:86415-148493 GCA_001517045.1 Pseudotsuga menziesii | reverse complement strand
ATTATTAGGAATGCAATCTGAGATTAATATGATATGACTAAGTGTCTTGCTATGTGGCTAAATTTCCTTGCATCATTTTATTTCTGGTTGTCTCCCTGGTCTTTTTTCCAGCAAGTGTTCTTGGCACTTGCTTCTGTTTCCTTCTAATCTTATATTCTTATTTTTCATGTTTTGGCTCCTGCTATGATGATAACTATCGTGGCATAATTTATCTTGCCAAGGTAAGGATAGGCAGAGAAAGAAAAAGGGCATGTCCAGTGCAGCAAAAGCTATTCGAGTCAATGCTGAAGGTGATGTTTATTTAGATGATTCTACAGTACCACCAGAGAATTCTATTGAACTAGATATTGGAAAGGCAGGAACTAGAAAGGTTAGTTTGTTTCTTTTCAGTATTTGATTGGGATAGTAAAGAATGCTGAGAAAAACACTATCTTGAAGGTTGGTTTCTATTATTTGTTAGTTATTGCAATTTTTTCGTTTGGCAAGTAAAGTGCTTATCTTTTAGACAGTTTGTGGGGATCTGTAAATTGATGTTATAGAAGATGTTCTGAATTTTGCAGAGAAAATTTAATTCAAAGAGGAAGCCATCTTCAAAACCTAGAAACGCTCAGAAAACTGTCAAGGATTCAGAAACACCTCTAGAACAAATGGATCCTAAGCATTTGAGAATAGATGGTGATTCTAAACAGAAAGGAAGACCTGGGAAGAGAATGAAGACGAGTGCAAATGATGGTTCACAGCCAGGAAGACCTGCTGAGAAAGTTGCTGAGCCTGCAGAATCCCCTTCTTTTATTAATACAGGTAATATTGATGCCAATGTCGACATTGAAGAAGAAAATTCTTCTCACAGCTGGTCTTCTCCAAGATAGAGGTTCATTTCTGGATTCCTTTTCAACAGACACTGCAAGGTGAATGGTACTAAATGATCACATGGCCTTGGTCTTATCCAACAAGAAGCATCTGATGGGAAAAAATTGTACAGGTAGGATCAGCAGTAGAAAATTGTAGACTTCTATGATTCATATTCATTCTACCTTTTGGGTTCTTTGAAACCACTATGTACTGATACACGTATGCCCTATTCTCAAGGTGCTTAAGCTAAAGTAACCCCCATGCTTGCAGCCTCAAATTATGCACAGGAAACTTGAAGCAGGCTATATTTTGGCATATGAGAGGTTTGAGAGCTATCTAAGGCTACTTCAATGTATTTTATGTTCTAAGATCAATGAAATCTTCCCATCATGCGTCAATATGTGTGGGTGTACATGTCGTACTCGATGCTAGTCATACCATTCATTTTGGCAACCCCTCTCTCCATAGTTTTTGTGAACACATTTTTAGACTGTGTTGCACTTTTCTATGTAAACCCATTTCTGGCAGCTTCATTGTAGTGGGTTGCAGCTCCAGGCTGAGAATCAGTCTTTATTGCCTTCAATTTATATTTTCATTTATTTTTAGTGGTCCACATATCCTTCAGTACTGGCCTATACTTTCATTGCCTGCTATATTGTATGCTGCCAATAACAATTATGAATTGATGCTGACTTTTCTCACAAGCATCTTTACCTCCTATTAATGGTACCTTTTCTCTTAGCATCTTATTAGCACATCAATCTTTAACTGTCAGGTACAGAGAGCAGGAAAAGACCTGTGTATGGTATCTTTTTGCTCAGGCCAACATCCCAACTTATTTTTTAGTAAGCTAATGGCAGTTGTTGCTTCAAGCTTATTACGAACTATACCATTACCGTAATGATTGGATACAACTAGATTACTAGTCTAAAGAGTAATAAAACTTTATTTCCAGTAAGTTTATATACAGCTTACCTATATTGTATAAGGTGTGTTAGCTACTATGAAGCATCATGTGTTTACAAACATGTACCTATCTTTCCCAGGAATTAAACCTGTTAGATCTGTAATAAGACCACTGTAATTGAACTAGTGAAGTGAACTGGGAAGTGGCACATAATAAGATTTTAATGGTGCATTGATGGAGGAGCAAGACTTTAATTTTGAATGAAAGAACCATCTGCCCACTTAAAATTGTACAAAGATGAATACACAAAAAAAATTGTACAAAGATGAACAACATCCTACACTCGCAGTGGATCAATTTACACTCCCCCTGGATCAATTTACACAAAAAAGTAGGATGAGAAGAAATATTATGTCGTCGTACTCGGCATTAGACAAGCCAGTGGGCAACAATATATACAAATCCTACGGCTCCCCAGTTGAACGGATGGGCGGCATGGCGGATCGGCATGGTGATATGACTTGTATGATTTGCACGCGATGAAGGCCACAAGCAGCGGGCTCTTCATCCATTTTTCCAGATTCTTGACTATAAAACTTATAGAAATCATTTTCTGAGCGCTGTGGTAGATGCTGCAGGCGAACCAAAACCAACTTCAACTAAAAATTTGGAATATCTCGTCAGTCGTGTGGACTGGACCATTTTTTTTTTTAAACTACAGAGGGCGTCGCTATAGCGACGGCTTGCCGTGGAACTTTGCGACGGCTTGAGATGGAAATTTGCGACGTCTTTCCGTCGATATAGCGACGTTGGACCGTCGCAGGTATTGGGGTTTGTATTTTTCATTTTTAAGAAGGGTCGTCGCAATTGCGACGTATTCCCGTCGCTCTTTCCACGCAATTAACGGGTCGTCGCTATTGCGACGAAAAAGTTGCCACGGGAAAAAAAACACTTAGACGTGGCAATATCCACGCTTATTCGTGGATATTGCCACGTTTTTGCCGTGGCAAAATTGATCACATGTACTAGTGTGGCATGACAACAAACTCGTAATGGCCATATCAAGTCCTAAAAGTTGTTTTAAAGATGTCCTCATCTTTAATTCTAACTTGGTGATATCCAGACCTTAAATCAATTTTTGAAAACACCGTGGCTCCACGTAGTTGATCAAACAGATCATCTATGTGAGGCAATGGGTATCTATTTTTAATAGTCATCTTATTCAACTGACGGTAATCTATGTAAAGTCGTAGAGTTCCATCATTTTTCTTAATGAAGATGACAACTGCCCCCCAGGGAGACACACTAGGTCGAATATACTTCTTGTCAATAAGTTCTTTTAATTGTGACTTAAGTTCATTAAGTTCAAGTATGTTCATCCGATAAGGGGCCTTTGAGCTGGGTACTGCTCCAGGTACCAGCTCAATGGTAAAATCTAGTTCCCTTTTCGGATGTAGTCCCGGAATTTCTTCCGGAAATACATCTACATACTCTTTTAAAACTAGTATATCCTCCATTTTTAATTTATCGATGTTATTCAAATTTTCTTCATTAGTTACCGTTACTGGATAAGCCTTACAACCTTTCCTAACAGCTCTCTTAAGCTGCAGAGCAGAAATCTTCCTTATGGTTGTTTTTCTAGGGATCCCCTTTACACATATTGATTTTCCATCATTATTTATACAAGTAAAGGTTTTATCATAGTAGTTTAAGATCACCCTATGTTACTCTAACCAATCCATACCGATTAGTATGTTGTATGAACCCAGAGGTAGTACATTAAGCTTTACAAAAGTTTCAAATTGATCCATAATTACTGCACAATTCTTTACAAAACAAGTCACCTTCCTTTTTGCACCAGTAGCTAACTGAACCAACCAAGAACTTACAAACTTTTCAACAGGAAACTTACATTTTTCTACCAATTTAGGTGAAATATAACTTAACCTAGCTCCTGGCTGAATTAAAATAGCTATGGGTGTTTGGTTTATCTTACCTTCTACTTCCACCATGGAAGTTTGATAATATGCTTGTCGATTCTCGAAGGCTGCATTGATCCTGGGCATAGTCCTTGCTAAATCTCCAACAGTCATCTCCTCCTATATTGTATGGATATTATTGACAATCTTTTTTATTATTATTACAGACTGAGGCATAATGTGGTCCATTACACTCCCAGCACTTTATGGGTTCTTTTAGTTCAAATTTCTTTGTGTAATTACCATGATTATTAGTAGACTCTTTACTCTTTTGATTGTTCTAATTGTTCGGTGAATTATTCTTATTCCCTTGGAAATTATTATGAGGAAAATTTATGGCCTTATTATTTTTAGAATTCCGATTGGGCACAAAATATTTCTTCTTTTGATCATAGTTATTATTATTCTTTTTGGCCTTCCAGTTGGCCATGCTCTCCTTTTTTCGATTATGTTCATAACAGAAATTGGCTTTCCTCATAACTTCTTCCAAAGTTTTTGGATTGTCATACTCAATCCTATCCTTTATGTGATAAGGTAAACAGCTGAGGAACCGTTGTACCTTCAGTTTTTCATCTACAAGGTATGGCACATACCTAAGCAGACTTAAAAACTTATTGTTCAAATCTTTCATAGTCATTGTACCCAGTTTTAACTCATAGAATACTTTAGCCCTTTCTTCATAGTACTGTTCAGATAAAAATTTCTTTTTAAAGTACTTCTTGAAAGTACTCCAATTTATGTTTTTCTCTCTTATTCCTTTCACTCTCTTTAAATCTTTCCACCATATATCAGCTTTCCCCGAAAGATTATAGATAGCCATTCTAGCCTTTAATTGGTTAGAATAGTTATAAATCTGGAAGTACTTATTCATCCCAGATAACCAGGATTCTGCTTCCTCCCCCTTTTTAGTTTCCCCATTAAATGTTGGCAGTTTGATCTTTTTAAACTCTCCAGAAATTTATTCATAAGGTTTATATTTTATTTTTCTAGAGTGGTGATTATCCTCACTACTATCATTAGTAGAATGGAAATTACGTTGATGACCAAATACTTCGGAAGATGAGCTGCTTTCATTTTTAGTCTGTTTAGTCTTTTTATACTTATGTTGGTAACTTATGTCTTCTGATTCAGTTCTCTTACCCCTTCCCTCAGTATGAAATATTTATGTTAGGATCTGATTCAGCTCCTTCTGAGTTCTCAGAATCCTCTCATTTTCTTTTTTAACAGATTCCATTTCATATTTTAATTCTTTTACTGTTTGTAAAAGTTCTGAGGAATTAGTGGTTATGTATTCTTTTATAGGTTCTTTTTGTAAGTTTTCTTGTTCAGTAAAGAGAGATTCCTCTTATGCATATTCCTCCAGTCTTTCCATACCTGTTGTTAAACTCAGAAACAAATTTCTCCGTTGAATAACATTAAAAGAAAACAACATCAGCAAAATGATTTAATACACTATTTCATATAATCAAGTTGAGCTTTATCAAGGCCTAGTGTTTGAACCTTGTGCTCTGATACCACATGTCATAACCCCGAATTTTCACAAAAAATTGAAATTTTTAATGTAACATAAATGTCTAAAGTCGCAGTTTAATAACTACTAGCGGCTAGCGAAAAATGAAACAGTTAACAATATGTAGTGATTAATTTCAAACACATAAAAACTAATACCATTTTAATTTTGATATGTTATGTTTATGACCTGCATTCAGTTACTTCTAGTTGTACTGATGACTTGCTTTTGTCAAGTAGGTGAGAAGCTATGTTCTAAACTGGGGCTTACTTAGCAATTGCTAACTCAGCTGGATTTTTGGTTCTTACAGGTTCAACAGGTAAATTTTGAACAATTAGGAGTTTGTTTTTGCGTTAAGTCAAGAAGTACTTCTTTAGCATATTAAAAATGCTAGAGCATAAATTGATTAATAGAGATCAAGGCTACGATGAGGTAAAGTAACTTTCTTTGTTGTTTTTTAATCTATGACAGTATTTTAAGTTAGTTATAGAGACCAATATCCTTAACACACTAATGTCTTTTACCAGCATGACTTCTACTTAAGTTTTCATTTTTAATGTTATATGCCAAGTTACTCACAAGTTCTGCTAATGAACATAGGGCTCATAATTTAACATAAAAAACACTTTTACTGAAGCATGAAATTACTGCTATTGCTATGTCTAATATTCAATGTGCTGCTTTATACACATGAATATAATTCTAAGATATTCAAAGAAAAAGTTTACAAATAGATTACCTATAACTCTCTTTAAGCAGTGATAAATATCAAGCTGTTCCTTGTAAACAATTATAATTGTCTACTTCCACCACTAGTCATCAAGCTATAAATTTCATTTTTGTAGTTTATCACCAAGTCACATGTGTTGTTGTAATATTACATTACCAAATCGTTACTAATATTACTAAGTAAATTTTTCTTTTACTTTAGTTAGTCTTACTACCTTGTAATTACCAAGGTGTAGTATAAATATTGGTTTTATTTATTATGAGTTTGGTTCTTTATAGAAACCAAAAGAACACTAACTTCCAAGAAGTCTTCTAACCATAACACTGTCAACTTTATGCATTTGTAAGAGTTATACTAGGTAAAAATACTACCTAACATTTACTTACATAAAGTTGAACTAAAGATAATGACTTCATTAGTTTAGTTCTTACATAAAGCTAGCTCCCAAACAATGCTTAAGATGTTGAAAACAAGGTGTGTATGAAGACCACTTAGAAGTGCTATCGACTAAAGGTCAATGGTATAGACTCCATTATTGATCACACATATATACTTTTACAAATGATTGATCTCAAAGTTATCAAATGCAAATGATAACGATATATAAATATACTTTCACAATTGATTGATTGTAGTGTTATTGGAAAGCAAGTGATAAGAATTGATTTAATACAAAACCTTACTATTAGCTGTATAGAATGTATGATTTTACCGAAAGTTCGATTGCAACGTTATCCTACATGAAAATGATAAAATACCTTTAACACAAAACAATATCATTAGTTATATGGTATAAATGATTGGCAATAATATGTGTTCACCCGATCGTGCAGGTTGACTATATGGATCGACCCACTTCTGAATAAAATTTTCAATGGGCACGTGGGTGTGTCTCCACCATGCATTGGTCGATTTAAAAACTCACATAGAAACCCTATACTCTTCATTATCCTTCGAGGGTTTGGCTCTGTGTTGTTTGGGTTTCTTTGTGGCCATGAGAGGCTCGCTGGTTCATCATTTGACAGCTCCATTGTGTATGGTATAGTGATGTATCATTTGTGCAAGAGTTAAGAGATTCACAGTTTGTAACATGGTTTCTTTTTGGAAGTTAATGAACACTGTGAGGGTGGTTTTATTAACTCTGTCAGTATTTAGAGAACTGGGCATAACGTTACCCTTGTCTCTGCTCGTGGCTTGCTCCATCATCAGTGAAAACTGGAATAAGAACCTCGCTGCCTCTGTCATAGGTTTGGCATGAGGGTTTTGTTTCTTCAAGGTGCAGTTCCTCAAACTGGTTCAGTCTCCTCCTCAGCTCCAAACTTCTTACTTATAGGTAATAGTCTTACCCTGCTCTTATTATTAATTTCTAGTTACTATTTTTAGCATAATGAATACAACTTCTAACTAATGCATTCGGTCTTGTTCTTGCAGATTACAGATCGGCTTTGGGCGTGAAGAAAACCTCTCTAGCATTGGTTGACTTTGTGGCCATAACGGGTAAGCCCCGGTTTGTTGTGGCATCTCCCTACTTGCAAAGGTTATTGGAAGGAGTTACAGTTTGAAGGGAAGCATAGCTTCGGTTCCTCCAATGTTTACTATGCTTATTATTTGTTAATACTTAGTTTTGTTTTTAAAATCCCTTGCGTGTTGTTGGGTAGCTCCGGCTCTTAAGCCGTGACTTGTAAGTAGTTTATTTGGTTTGTAAAAGTGATTACATCCTTACGGCTCGATAATATCATACTCTGGTTTTAAGATAAAAGGGTTTTTCCTGTACTCATGGTTTTAAATTGACTTATGTTTCAATTACTTTGTTTTAATCTAATTTATCTTTTAAATGATAATACTGTAGAATAGGTTTTTCTTTTTCAACTGTCAATGAAATAATTTACTGTTAATGATACATTTATAAGTAAATAGTGTTAATGTGAAGACTGTAGAATAGTCATAATGTAAAATTTATAATTTTATACTATCAGTCCATAATATAATAGTTAGGGTTTAATGGAAAAGAAACCCTTGCGTAAATGTATTCTTAAATAAATTATTACTTGAGCATTGTTTCTTGTTTGCTTCAGTTTCGTTATTACAGATGTATTTGTTGTTCATTAACCTGTTAATGAAGTATTAATTTAAAAAGGTTTGTAATTACATTTTAAAGTTTTAAAGATAAAACTATAATCAGTCTAATGCATAGTTTATAGTTTCCTTGTTATTTTCAAATCTCAGTTAGCAATGTAACTAGATATAGATTAACTTGTACTTGAATAGTTTCGTCGAAAGGGTTTCGACCCTTAGTTTTTCAAGGGTAATAACATGTCTAGTTTTTTTTTTTAAGCATGAATGTATATAAGTCTTAGTTATTTCGTTTATTACTTATAAATACATTTATTTTTTTCTTTGTAATTTATAATTATTTAGAGCTATGTAGATAAAAGATTATTAACCCTGAATTCTGTTTATTTTACATAAATAAGGGTTTATAAGAGAAACCCTAATCTGGTTTTTAATAATAATAGTTTAAGATTAAGTTAATACTTTCCAGAATTGTTTAGTTATTAACTTGTATACATATTTTCTTGAATAATAGTTATTATTTCCTATAGACTTATATTTCTTAACAGTATACTAATACTGTGGTACTAGTGTATAATACTATTTCTTTCTCTTATGTTTTCATCTACATAAACTAAATTAAAACAGTAAATATAAACAAACTACAATACTGCTTTCTCATTTCATTCTAAACATTGAAATACAGTCTATTTTCATTTACATACAGATGCAGAATTCACATTTACTATTCTGATTCCATTACAAGGATTATTTCATTTACCTTAATCAAACTAACTGTGCTAGAGTACGGCCTGTAACCAGGTGTGGAAAAACACACCTTAGAATTTTAAATCCTTTCTATTTCATTATTTTCCTAATTCATTTTCATTTCTATTAATAGTCTAATAAGAATACTAACTCAACGATTTACAAACTCAGAACTAATTACATTCATGTAACATCTAAACTAATATTTATTTAACTAATAAAGTAAAATAAAATAACATAGAACCTATTGAGGACAAGATGACAACAGCTTTAGGAGGTCGTTCCTCCCTACTAATCTTCTAGAGAGCACTCAAACAACACCTCCTCAGGACCCCTGAGCCTGTTCCTGGTCTTCTTGGTTGAGAACTGGGTGGAGTATGCAACTGCAGAATCCATCTGTCACCTGACTAGTTCAATACCTCAGTAACAACAATCTTCTCTCAGCAGTATGATCTTCAGCTTAAAAGCTACAACAAGATTAATCAACAGTTATCCCCTCAAACACTTTCCAATTTCTCTTCCATTGAATTTCTCTGAAGTAAATTCATTCACCCTGAATGATCACTTCTCTAGAATGAGCAGCCTCAGCTCTCTTCAATGGGAATTTTTATAAAGATGCCTAGGTCTTCTGGGTCAGTTTTCATTAATTGAGCCACCTGCTCTGATTCCACTTTCTTAGGGAATCATGACCACAAATGTAGGGAGGTTACCACCTGCAACAGTTGGAAGTGGTTTGAGGATGCTGCCACATGTCATTTTGATCTCCACCCCGTCTCCTCCACCAATTTGACCAGTAAACACTCTTTTAACATCTCTTCTAAGTTGTTGTCTCCTCATTTATTTATTTATACATAAAATATTCAGAGTTTACATTAAATATCCTTAACCCCACTGGGTCATCAATTACAACTTAGCATAAAATTTAACATATTGTTCCTCAAATAATATAAAATTGGTTTTTTTCAAAATTGGGGCATGTGACAAGGTGCTTCTAATTCAGTAGGTGTTGATTTACCTCACGGTCGTAGTCGTTGAAATACAAAATCTTACAAACATTATATCTTGTGTCTCTTGTACAATGTGTTGATGATTATGTTGTTATTTGATGAATGAATTAATTATTGATATAGGTTATTGATGAATATGATACTATAGTAAATGTCTGAATGAAGATATGAGTTTTTTATTGGAGTTGAAATTTGGATTAAGTATCAGCTCACCAATTCACCCCCTCCCCCTCTCAGTGAGATATTGTGTCTAAAAATTTATATTAGAGCGGGGCCTTCAACATAAGCCTAACAAGCTTGAAGGGATTTGGGGACACAATCATGGAAGGATCAACAAAGCTCATTAACCATGAAGTTCCAGTTTCGGAGAAGTCATATTACTTTGGTTGGAGAAGTAAAATGAAAGACTACTTGAAAAAATTTGGTGTTTGGGAAATAGTGGCTAACCCACCTAACCAGCCCAACAAAAAGACAAAGATAGTTGTCGAGACATACAACAAGATTTCCTTGAAATTTTTTATGGATGGTCTATCAAGCTCTATTCACGAAAGTGTAAAAGATTACACCTCTGCCAAGGACCTTTGGTTCAAGCTGGAAGAAGAATACCTAAAGAAGATTCAAGACAAAGAAAATGAAGCAGAAGTCAAGGATGAAAAGAAAGAAGAAAAGCAGGTACAAGCTTCAGACACAAGTGAAGGCAAGTACTCTTCAATGGACGATAACTCTGAAGGTAATGATGATGAATTTGTTCTTATAGAAGATGAAGAAGAAGTTTTGTTGCTACCAAATAATGCACTTACGAGCACTTTCACAGACATAGATCTTAGATCCAATCCAAGACTCAAGAATAAAATTTTGAGGTCATTTGAAAAATACAAGGAGGAGACAAAATATTTGCTAATGAAGTTAAAACTCAAGAACAAAGACTTGCAAGTTAAGCTGCAAGACCAAAATGATGAAATCAAGGAATTAAAGATTGGATTAGCAAAAGAGCAAGAAGAGATTGGTGTAGATTCTAAAAATATTGAAGAAGCAAGATGGGTTAATACTGATCTAAAGCTCCAGTTTGAGGAAGCTAAGAGAACAGAAGATGTTATGAAGTTTCAGGTGGAAGAAAAAGAAAGAGAAAATCAGAGGCTTGAAATGGAAGTTGTTAGTATTAGAAAGAATATTGAGAATTCAAAAGATCATGTGAAGTTCAATGAAAGTTCAGTTATCCTGGATGAAATTATGAAGTGTCAAAGGCTTTCCTTTGACAAGTCTGGCCTTGGGTTCAAGAAGGAAGAAGACAAATTGAAAGAAGTCTTGTGGTCCCCCAGAACTTCAGAAGCTGGACCATCAATGAACAAGGATTAATCTGATGCACCTACACATGCCAACAAAGAAGTTGAAAATTCAAAAGTACCTCATGAAGCTACTCCCATTGATCAAAGCCATTCATTTGAAAGAGGAAGGACAACTCCAAGATGGAGACAAACATCAAGGTATGTAAATAGATTTAATGGCTATTGTTTTTCATGCTCTAATTTTGGTCATAAGGCTATGGAATGTAGATCCAATAGAAGAAGAAGTGTTGGAATCCCTAATGACAAATTTAGGTGTTGGACATGTAATCATCTTGGCCATATTGCTACCAACTGTCACACAATGAGGTGCTACTCATGTAGTGGTTTTGGTCACAAGGATCTAGAATGCCCAAGTCAAAGGAGCCAACCTAGGGTGAGCACATCATATACTTCAGCAAGAAAAGCATATGAATCTTGGAAGAAGAATGACACAGGTAGTTTTGAAGGTCAAAGGAGAAATGATGACAACCAAGGACGCTCTAAGGTATGGGTAAGAAAGAACATTCTGCTAGATTTAAATGAAGTTGACAATCAATGCACAAATGAAGGTGGTTTCCATATGGCAAGCCATACTTGAAGTCTTCTAAAGAATTTGAGTATACCATGAGCTCATCATTGGAGAATGAACTCAAGTGGTAAATGATGACTCTCCAAGAATAAACAAGTCCTAGGATCAGATTGCTAACAAGTAGTGAAGAAGTGGTAGTGATCAAGTCCTTGTATATGTGAAGTGTTTGGTTTCATCTTCAGCTACAGCAAAAAGCTTGTTTTCTAGACATGATGGAAAGGAAATAATCAACATTATATTATAGTGAGCTAAGGAGTTTCTTAAACATATCGCTCAGGCATGCTAAGATTTTGAAGATTTTCAAACAATAAAAATGCAAAGAAGATTGTCCTTAAAGCAGTAGATGAACTGGAGTTTATTACATCCTTTTTTAAACTGTATATAGCACTCTATGGTACACACAGCCCTAGAAATTTAGTGGACAACCCTAAAACTCAGTTGTTGAAAAGGTTGAAGTATACAGTGGTATACATTGTAGTAAGGTGTGAAGATGACATGATGATGAGTTAATGTTGATAAGCTGGAAAAATGATAGGGGGAGCAAGAAACCTATTGAGAAAATCACAGATCAAGAAATTCCCGCCAGGCTTAATACAAGTTGTTCGCTTATGAAGAAAGGATGCATGCGGAGACTGTGGAAACCACTGAAAATGCACTCAGCATAAGTTATAATGAGGAATGTAGTCATGCTATGCAACTTGTATTAAAATGTTCACAGCATAATGATATGCCCACGGGAGTTCTGGAAAAGTAAAAATTTGCACACAAATATCTGAGTGGACTGTCAAGCAAGATATGAGTTAGTGCTAATGAAGCATCTAGCAAATAAAAAAAAGGGGGGGTGGGGGGGGGGGACATTTGATCAAGTTCTTTGTGGTGACTATTTGTCTGAAATCAACTACAATATAGTGATTCAGTGGGTTTAAAAGGAGATTTGATGATTTCTCAGGCTAAGCCAGAGGAGTTGTTTGCTGGCAGCAGTGAGAAGACTGTCAGTGGATTTGTAGATAAACATATACAGTCCCCTATACATACATGTGTGCAATCCTAGCAGGTAAAACAAGCAATAAGATGATATCTGAGATTTACAAACTCATAAGACAGATCTGAATAAGCATGATATTGGAAGTCTGAGGACTCTCACAGCTATAGAAAGAGTGGTGTGGAAAATTTGTATATTGACAAAGAAGCTTTGTGGGCAGATTTGACTATTGTATGAGTTTGACAACTGCTGAATGATTCAAGTTTGTTGCAGAAACAGAGTTCTTATTTAATTTGGTAGTAAGAAGTCTGGAACATTCCAAACATATGGGAAATAATTTAAACATCTTAAGAAGAACAGACTAGCATGATCTCATGGGGGGTAATTAATCTACATGCAAAGGGGAGTAGACATCTCAAGATGCATTTTAAAGCTAAATTTTTTTGGGTATTGTGAAGCCTTAATCAGCTAATTGGTCCCTTTTTAATTAATTTCAAAGGGGGAGAGAAATCAAGTTGCCATCAATGACAAAGGGGGATATTAATGAATATGGTTTTCTATGATTGTCATTGATGACAACATTAATGACAAAGGTCAAATTGGGAAAGAAGGACAATGATAGTTGGGCAAGAAGGAAAATGGAAAGACAAATGACCCATACTATGGTCATTCGTGGCTTAATAAGAATATGGAACCCTTGAAGAATACTATGGTGCATATAAAGGTTTGGAACCCACTCATGGTGGTCAAATGAACCCTTGAAGAAGGTCTGCACATGAAAAGGTTGTTTGACCAATCATTAAATGGCTTATGTGTTGATATGATAAATCCCTTGATGTATGATGAAACAAGAATTAAAGCCCTAATACATTGAAGACAAACCAAAATTGTACAATGAGAGCAATCCTAAAATTTATCTACAAGTCGGCTCCAAATGAATTTCTACAAGTCGGCCCCAAATGAATTTCTACAAGTCAGCCTAACCCAAAATAAATATAATTAAAATAAAAATAAAAAAATAATTACTTTTGCAATGTCGTCTTAGTAATTTTTTAAATGGAAAATCACTATAAATAACAGCCTGGCGTTTTCAAAATGTGGTAAAGAATTCGGTGGGAAAAAAGGCTCTGGATTTTCGGGTGGATACTGTGGCAACCATAGAGAAGAGGCGTGTAGTAGACCTGAAGTTTGCAGCATCAACATCTACTTTTTTACCACTCCAAACATGCCAACATAGCAAGGAGCTGAGCCTGTGAAGGATGAAACTCGGGTAGCAGCAGAGATTTAGGGTTTGTCATTTCCTATAGCAATTCTGAAGAATTCGATGGTTCAGCAGTGAAGTTTTGAAGTCTGATTTTTAAATTCTAAGTTGGCAGTAGTCCGAATTTGTTTACAGCAGCAAAATTTGTTGTTAGACTGAATGTGATCATCTATGATATTCAGGCTAATCTAGAAGCAGTAGCAGTGGATCATAGAAGGATAAGGAACAAGCTTATTTCTCTTTGATTTTGAATTGGTAGCAGCAGTCATCCATTGAAGACAATAGTGATCAAGTTGTATTCCTCTCTAATCTCATTTCATCTACAGGAGTTTACCATTTTTACCATGATCAAGCACCTTGATGTTGACTATGAAGCACTGAACATATTGATCATAGAACTGTGATGAAATATCCTGAGCAAGTTGATGTTGTAAGTAGTGGACATGTTGATATGACAATATGGTAGGCTAATGTGCAAAGGATGATTTGACTGACATAATGATGATGACGTATTAAGATGCTGACAATGATGACATGAGCAAAGGATAAAAAATCAGAGTTGTTAAGCAGAGACACATGAAATAATGTTGGTTGAGTAACAATCAATTAGGTTGATAGATGACAATGATGTGTTAAGTTTATAGTGATATGATTAGTCAAACTCAGAAGAATTCTATCTCAAACATCTTCTTCATTTGGCTTACTTGACAGTGACTAAGAAGCTTGTTACAGTGATATGATAGACTTGTTACATTGGGATGGCTGAGATACCAGTGACAACATAGAATTGATAACATATGGGAGCAGGAACAGTTGATTGATGATATGATTATGGGCAGAATGAGGATGATGTGATTGTGATGACTGTGAAGATGTATTTGACAATTATGATTGTTCTGTGACAAGATGTAATTTGCATGTAACTACAAGTTGGGTCTTGTATATGTTTTATTGGAAGGATCTAAGAAAAGACCAAGCAGAGTCTTGGATTGAAGTTGGTGCTTCTGATTTAGTAGGTGCTGATTTACCTCACGGTCGTAGCCGTTGAAATACAAAATATTACAAACCTTATATCTTGTGTCACTTGTGCAATGTGTTGATGATTATGTTGTTTATTTGATGAATGAATTTATTAATGATATAGGTTATTAATGAATATGATATTGTAGTAAATGTCTGAATGAAGATATGATTTTTTTATTGGAGTGGAAATTTGGATTAAGTATCAGCTCACCGATTCACCCCCTCCCCCTCTTGGTGAGACATTGTGTCTAACAAGTTGGAACTCTTGGAGCATATATGTTAGAATTTGAAAAGCTTTCAGTAATGGTTTCTGATGTATCTATGGCTAGGTTGGCTTTACTAGTTACTAAAGGATTGAAAGAACCTCTGAGAGGGCTCATGAAATCCCACAATCCAACCACAATGAAGGATTCCATGAATTTGACAAGAGATTTGCAGAATGTGTCACCAAGAACCAAATACCCCCCCAAGTCAAATTTCCCTTCCAATTTAAAGGAAGGCCACGGAAAAAGGACTCTTTTTCCAAACAAAATAAAGGAGGACCAAGCAAAGAAGAACTTAGAAGAAAGAAGCTATGTTTCACATTTCAACAACCTTGGGTTCTGGGACATAAGTGTGCAAAGTGGAAGGAAAACTACATTGAAGTTTTCTCTGAAGATGATGAAGAGGGGGAGGAGGAGGAGGAGGAAGCACTACTTGCAGCCCAAGAATAGGGGAATGAAATAGCAGAATAAGAACATCCCACTCCAGATACAGGAAAAATTGCAGTACTTTCAGTTGTACCTAGATTCCACACCTTGAGGCTCAAGGGTAACATACAAGGCCAAAAGGTCATGGTTCTAGTGGATGAAGAGCCACTCATAACTTCATATATGCAACCTTAGTGGAGAGGATAAATCTACAAGATGAAAATTTTGATGGTTTCACAGTCATCATTCCAGGTAACAATTCTATGGATTGCACTGAATGGATTCCAAAGCTTCAAGTTACTATAGGAAATCATACTATCACCGACAATTTTTATATAGTGAATGTGGCTGATACAAATGTGTTTTTGAGATTAAAATGGTTGTATTCTTTATGGGATCATACATTTGACCATAAATTCCCTAAAATGGGGTTCAAAAATTGGAAGGGAAACCCATCTTGTTGAGGGGAATGCACACTTACCCAAATCAAGTGGTTTCCTCTCACAGCATGAGGTCTGTCTTGAGGCATGGAGACATAGAATGGGTTGTTGAATGTTTAATTACATCTCCTAGACCTCACTTGAAGGTTTCCAAGCATCCTAAGGAGATAGAGAAATTATTGAATAAGTATGGGAGGTTTTTTTGGAGACGTTCCCCCAAGAAGACCACCAAACAGAGGGGTGGAGAATATCATTGAGTTAGAGATAGGAACACAACCTATCAAAATGCATCCCCATAGAGACCCCAAAAGGATTCGAGATCATATTGAGGACTCCATTAAATAACTCTTGGATTTGGGTCTCATAAGGCCTAGTTCCATCCCATATGTTTCTTCAGTTGTTATGGTTAAGAAAAAGGATGGAACTTTGAGGATGTGCATTGATTTTAGAGCAGTGAATAAGAAGACTGTGAAGAATAGATATCCCATCCCAAGGATTGATTAGCTCATGGATGAGCCCCATGGATCCAAGTTCTTCTCAAAGATTGGCCTTATATTTTGTTTATTGTCAAATTCGAATGAGGGAAGAAGACATGCCAAAAAATACTTTCAGATGCCACTATGGTCATTTTGAGTTTGTTTCCATGCCCTTTGGATTGACAAATGCACCTGCCGCATTCCAATAATGCATGAACAATATTTTCCACAAGCAACTTTGTAAGTTTGTACTAGTTTTATTTGATGAAATTGTTATTTACATTAAAACATGGAAGGAACATTTGCATCATCTATAAGAGGTATTAAAAATTCTGCATGATCAATATTTGTTTGCTAAGCGGTCAAAATGTGAGTTTGGTTTGACATGTCTCTTGTACCTTGGAAACACTATTGGTCAATATTGTGTGAAGGTGGATATGGAGAAAACAAGAGCCATTATAGAATGGCCTCGTCCCAAAAATCTCACTAAATTGAGAGGATTCATTGGAATTTGCACCTACTATAGAAATTTTGTGAAGGGATTCTACCAACTCACTTCACCTCTCACTAATTTGACAAAGAAATATGCTTTTTAATGGCATAAAGGGGCTGAAAACGCTTTCCAAATAATTAAAGAGGTAATAAGCAATTGTTGTATTCTAGCCTTGTTTAATTTTTCTAAACCATTTGTCTTAGAATGTGATGCATTAGGAGAAGGCATTGGAGTAGTCCTGAAACAAGGACAACACCCAATAGATTTTAAGAGTAGGAAGCTACGGCCACATGAGAAGATTTACTCCATTTATGATAAATAAATGTTATCCATTATGCATGCTTTGATCATTTTTAGACAATACTTGGTGGGAAACAAATTTTTGGTCAAAACTTACCATAACAACTTAAGGTACTTCCTCACTCAAAAGGATCTAAATGAAAGGCAACAAAAGTGGGTGAGTAATATTCAAGCATTGGACTTTGATATTGAATATGTGAAGGGAAAAAATAATGTGGTAGTTGATGCCTTATCTAGAATACCTTCTATTTCTCTAATGGATGTAGCAGAAAATTGGAAATCCACATTACAAGTAGGGTATTCCAAGGATAATTTTATTATGAAATGTTTTATGGGACTAACCATGATGATAGGTATAAGGTATTGGAAGGAATCATATACTACAAATATGGAACCTATTTGGTCCCTAGTTCGAGTTTGAAGGAGAAAAATTTAAAGAAAGCTCATGATTCTCCTCTAGCAGGTCACCCCGGTTTCTTCAAACATATCAAATGTTGAAGGAAATATGATCATGGAAAGGGTTGAAGGATGATATTCTAAAGTATGTTAATGAATACCCCATGTGTTAGCAAAATAAAGTGGATCATACTCATCCATATAGTGTCTTACACCCCTTGCCTATTTCAAAACAAAAATGGGAGAGCATTTCCATGGACTTCATCATTAGTTTTCCCAAGGTACTTGGTAAGGATTGCATATTTGTGGTGGTAGATAGGCCCGCTAAATTTGCACATTTCTTTGTTGTTACTACCACTTTCACTGTTGCACAAGTAGTTGAACTATTTTTTAAATAAGTTTTCAGATTGCATGGACTTCCTAAGAGCATTGTTAGTGACAGAGATAGTAGATTTTTTCGTGCATTTTGGCAAGAACTCTTCAAAATGGTGTGGACAAATTTCACACCTAGCACAAGATATCATCAACAAACTGATGGCCAAATTGAGAGGGTGAATCAATGGTTGGAAGGATACTTGAGGAACTATGTTAGTGGGAAGTAAAAAACTTGGATAAAATGGTTGCATTTGGGTGACTTTTGTTACAATACTACTTTTCATATGTCCATTGGAATGTCTCCTTTTGTTGTTGCTGCAACCGCCTCCCCAAAAAAAATTACATTTTAGGGCCCCTCCTTAGAATTTTAAGTTTTAAGCCTTTCTTAGACTGGTATTGCTCCTTGAACCTTCATTTCATGACTTAGTTTTTCTTAGAGCAAGCCAGAAGAATTTTTTCACTAAGTTAAAACTCAGTTTTTTCTCCCGACGTGTCGAAATAACTCGGTGAGTGGATCCGACATGTCGAAAGAACTCAACCTTTTCATCTAATTTCTTCCAACCGATTTTTTATTTATGTTTTCCAAGGCCTAAGTCTTTTTGGAAACATTTGTTGAGTTTTTACCGACTTCGTCGGCAAAACTTAGGTTTTCGAGCCGACACTATCAGCAATGCTTGCATGTCTTTGCCAACGCGTTTGATCGAAGAAATTTCTTAAGTTTTTTGGAAGATTTTCCCAAGTTCTACCGACAGTATCGGCAAGACTCAGCGTTCTGAGACGACACTATAGGCAAAATGCATAGTTTCTTGCCGACGTATTTCATCGGAGGATTTTCTTGAGTTGGTCGGAAGATCACGACGAGTTTTGCGGACGATGTCAGCGAAACTCAATCTTCGCAGCCGATCGGTTCGGTGAAACTTACCTTTCCTTGCCGATGGATTTTTTTCGGAACATTTTCATGAGTTTAGTCGATGGCCTTTTATCGGAAGACCACATCGATTTTTGTCAATGGCATCGGTGGGACTCAGGGTTTGCAGCCGACACGTTCGATAGGACTCAAGGTTCGTTGTCGACATCTTTTCATAGGAACTCTTTTGTAAGTTATGTCAATGGTATTTTTCGGATACATTTGATGAGGTCTCACCGACGATGTCGAACAAACTCAGATATATCAGCCAACACTATCACAAGAAACTCTAATTTTTACGCCCATGTATCGATAAATTATTACCCTAAGTGGAGGTTTTTCACCTGCGTGGCATTTATTACCCTAACCACTGCATTTATTAATGTTTCAACAATTTATATATATATATATATATATACACGATGGGGTTTTTTACGTTCTTTTACCATTTACCCCATTTTGGATGCACCGAATCGTCTTTTGCCACTTGGAGTGTACAAATTGTTTCTACAAGCACCATGCTGGCATCAACATTCACCAGGTAGGCCCTAAATCCCTATGTTTGTGTTGTATTGTTTTAAAAGTCTTAAAGGAACTGCATTTTGGATGGTTTAGGGTTACGGTGATAGGGTTTTTGTCGTAACTATCTGTGGTCGTTGTTTTAAAAGCCAAACCCAAGCCCATAAGGTTTTGTTTTGACCGGATAACCGTCAAAAGTTTCCTGAGTCTAGCTACAATAGAACACTCAGATGCACCAAGTGCTTTCTCAGTCTGCTAGCTTGGCCGTGATTGGTTTTGTATCCGCCTTCACTACTCCTTTCAATCTTGTCTTTCAAGCCATAGACATGGGTCTATCAAAACCCTTGGGTTTTATTGATAAAGTTATGGCGGACCGAAGGTTTCACCAATCGCGCCTTGTCTAGTTTACTTTTGGATGCAATGATAGAGGAACCGTTGATGGATTCGCACTTAGGGTTTCACCAGGTTTCAAATTTTTGGCCTAGGGTTTATTTTCTAGCAGCATATGTTTCCCTTTAGGGCCATCGTTGTGGTTCAAGAAGCTTCTGTGGGGTTTTTAGGTTTAGACTAGGGTTTTAAGTTTTCCCAAAGTACCCTTAGTTTTGAGTCACAATACCTTTGTCGCGTTTACTGGTTTTTGTCTTACTCTTGGAAGTCATGTAAAGAAGTTTCGACGTTTTGAGGTTTAAAGCCAATTGAATAAAGAATATAAATAAGCTTTGCAAACAAAAGAACAAGATAGTTAATGCGTAATCTTTAAAACTAGATTTGATTATCCTCATGTATCCTGATCTAATTAAACGCATAAAATGAATTTATTAGAACAATGATGTAACTCCAAAAAGGCATCTACATCTGTACTAATGAGTTTTATTTAATTTTTGACATAATATATACCCTTACTACGAATGTAAAATGTGTGGACAACCTGTTAGTGCCAGAAATTGTTCTCAGACTACTAGAAGAACAAGCCAACACAATCTCAAATAAAAATAAATTAAAATTGATTTTAAGAGTTTTGGTTTATGGTTTTGGTTTTTAAAACTTCATCAGCAAGGAGGAAATAAACATCCACAAGATAATACAGAACTGAATCATGCAAGTTGGATAAACTAGGGATCAAACACATCCCAATAAGCCGTAAACATTACACATGAAATACTAATTCCACCCACAGGCTACAAGCATTTACATGAATAAACCTTTAAACAGGAAATGAAATTGTAGACTGAGCAATCAACTAGATAAGAAATGAAAAAGCATGACAGGTAAAAGGGCTTATCAGTTTATATATAATCAATAACAGTCATCCACTTACATACGAGTTATAAATTCTAGCTTGAGAAATCAAAGCTCCAAAAGCCTCTCCTTGAGTGAAAAATCCAACCACAAAACTGTATGTTTGCCTTCCTTTTATCATTACAAAGATAAAGTAGTTCCATAAATACCTTCTAGGTCAAAATTTGAAATAGTTACATCAATTAGTTACATGATAATTGAAAATATTTAAAGACAATAAACCAAAAATAGCAAATCGGATTTGGGGAAATTTGGCGAATTTCTATAAATTTGGGTCTCGAAGACGCCTTCATATCTCTCGATCCGGGACACCTGTGCAAAAAATGAGACAGGTTTTTTTAAATGAGTATGTTATGAACAAAAATGTCTTTTTTTTTTTAAATTCCCCTTCAATTGATCGGAATACGTGCTGCAAAGTTGTGACTAAAATAGGAAATTATTAAATAATTCAAACCCTGAAAATAGGCCACAAAGAGGAATTCGAATATCTCAAACGATAATAGTTGTTGCAAAACTAAGAGAGCTTTTTGTGAATGATTCTGTTGTGGAAAAAAAGCTCTTTTTTTTCCAATATTAATTTCCATCAACTTGTAATCTGCTCCCAATGATAATGAAAAAAACAGGAAAAACAGAGCTGCTACAGGAATCTCCTCATGAAAATATTTGACAAAGGACATAAAAATGAGGGTTAGATTATAAAGGAAACTTGGAATAAACTTTTATTGTAAGTTTTTGAAAGCTTAAAGATATACATATTAACTAATAAGCCCAAAAGACAAACCTTAAAACTAAACTAATGAAATAATTCAACCATTAAAAGCATTAAATCCAACAAAAATTACTGTTTGTCAAAAGTTCTTAAAATCAACATAAAATGTAAAATCATTTTAAAACAACGGTGGAAAATTAGGAAAAAAAGAACAGATAAACTAAGAACAAGATCTAGTTATAACACAACCTATGGGAGTGATTTATCTACCTCACAAATTTACTTTCGAATGGTCAATAATGAACTGGTAAATACATTTTTGTTATCCTCCATCATAATAAACACTGACTGCCATCTTAATATTTTAAAAGAAATAGTGATTTGCTTTTTAACATTGATATCTGGGCTCCTCATTTCAGTATTTCTTGTTGATATAAATGCATGTTTTTTCAATTACATTGTCCCTTAAACATCTCTCGCTGTGATCATGTTTCAGTTATAATCCTCACATCACAACATGCCAAAGAAGGGTGGAAAGAAGAATGCCAATATCACTGGAGATGGTTCAGATGTGGAATTTATGCCCATAATAGAAATTATTTATGAAGACACGAAGGCTGTCACAGGGGCTGAACCGAATTTTCAATGGGGTCAAATATATCATATGATCAAAGACCAGAATGTATCAGATGCAGGTTTAGAAGATATACCTTTTTATGAAAAAATAATAAAATCAGGTATCACAAAGGCAACCACGCGCCCAGAATTCTTCCCATGTGACGAGGTAATAGGGTGGATCCTACCTCGAACATACTCAAACACTATGATCATTTCCAACACAAAAGGACAAGCCTTTGCTTCCTTCACCCCTGCATATATAACCAATTTTTGCAAGTTACCCTCTCCATGGACTATGATGACAGATGACTGGGTAAAAAGTGTGAATTTAGACGTCTTTGAATGTGCTAAGTGGATGATGGTGGCAGGAAAACAGCTATGCTAGAAATCCACTAGCGAGTACAAAACTACAAGACTACGCACCCCATACAAGATCATAGTCCTAATGCTAAAAATAATATTTGGCCGTAAGAATGGGAAATTCTACAAATTAAGTTGGATCCCATTGATATACCATGTGGCTATGCAAGGCACCATTTTTAACTAGGAAGATATTGTAGCAACCAGCTTGTCGTCATGTATAGCTACTGCACAAGGAGGCCTCACTCAAAGAAAGTTAGAGTTGTACATGGGCTCTTATTTGATTGACTATATTTTATGCCTACACCAATTCCAAAAACTCAATTGTACTTGGAACTACACCAAGACCACCATCTATGTTTCCTATCAAATTCTTTCGGAACACAAGTACTCCAGGTTTTACAAGCTCATCTGTGAAGAATTTCTAATGCTATTATATGAGCTAATTTTCCTCAAAGAGTGCAATTGCATGTATGAAGATGAAATGGAGGTCATATGTGAATATGGAGACTGTTATTTCTCTAAGGAGGGTATGTATCTGAGGATATATGGAGGATCTTGAGCTCCATCATTGTTGCCTAGATACACCATGGACTATGTAGTCCATAAGGAGGCAGTGAGACAATTGTTTGTAGATGGATTTAGAAATTTCCTATTTGATATGAAGAAGGAATTCTTCCCACCACTGCCATTTTGCATCGGCAGCTATAAATTCACAAAAGTAAAAAGTGCACAAGAATTTGTAAAATATCTGGAGAACTTCTGCTTCAGGGAGAAGGATCTCCACAGAAATTGCTCTTTTGATAAAATTGCAAAAACATTGTGTGTTTGTAGGAGTTCACTTTGAGTACACTCATCATTTTTGCAAAGATGAGGCAACATACAAAAATGCATGCAACATGACCTCCTTGAGTAAGCGGTTCAAAAACAAGATCACCACCAGTGGAGGAAAAGGAAGCAACAACACTACAGAACAACATAAGCAGCAGGAAGAAGCTGCAAGGAAACGAGAAGAAGATGCCCGAAAGATGCTGGAAGAAACTGAGAAGCAACTAGCCAAAGAGGCTCTAAAGAAAAGAGAACAAGAAGAAATACTATAGAAGGAATCAGAAGAGAGAGAGAGAGAGAAGTTGAGAGAGTAGCAGAAGAATTGAGAAAGAAAGAACAAGAGGATAAAGACAGAGAGAATTTGGACAAAGGCACTGCTCATGATAATTTGACGGATCCTCATCCTTCATTAAGTGGCACAATCACTAGTGGCCACATTCCTCTTGTTGAACTTTGATTAGTTCCATTCACCCCATCCAAGCATCATGGAGTGGCATGCTTGGAAACGATATTCTTCGACAAGATTAAGAAAACCATTGTTAGAAGATCCAAAAAGAGATTAAAGATAGGTGATAAACCTGATGTGGTCACTGTAACTGAGAAGACTCTCATACAGGGCACAAATCAGGATCCTCGGTTCCTAGTATCTGTAAGCATAGAGACCGCACAAGCCAATGCAAATAATGTTGATAAGTTAGTAGGAGATGCTGAACATTATAAGGAAAGAATGCTTAAAATGAAGGACACTCTAGTCAAAGAAAGAGAAGAAGGACGAGAGTTGAAGAGAAAGGATGAGGCTACAATATTCGAAAAGGAGATTCTCCAAAAGGAGTATCAAGGCTTAGAAACCAAGAAGGATGCACTGTAGATTTCAATTACAATCGTGGAAGGAGAGAAAAAGGATCTTGAAGACAATATTTTGGAATTAGAAGCAAATAAATCTGCAACAAATAGATAAATGGAGGAGCTGAGAACCCGGGTGGAAAATTTGGAGGTACAAAATAGAGCACTGGATGCTCAACTTAATACAGCTAATGAAAGACAGCTTGATATCACTCCCTTCTGTGATCAAGCTTGTTTAATCAGGAATAATATTCATTAAGTACAATTAAAACTTGCAGAAGAAATCTATAAGGTTAAGCGGGCAGAGGCAAGGCTGAATGATATTTCAGCAGCATCACTTGATTTCAGAACAAGGCTACTAAAGGTGATAGAAAAGGTTCAAGGCCAACTGACATGGGTGGGATCCAATTCATCATTTCAAGAACTTGACTCAAAATATGACAGAAGGTTTGAAGATATAATTAACACTCTTATATTTTGGCAACAAATCTTCTTTGATATTGACCACTGCAGTAAAAAAGACTCTTGAAATATGCGCAGAGTTCTACAAGAAAATGCGCTTGTTTCACAATAAATTCCAGACATCTCCATCAGCAAAGATCAAAGAGTTTCCAAACAAGGATCAACATCTAAAGTATCTCTAGGACATGTTGCATGAAGATGAGCAAAGCATTCAGAAAATTGAAGGCATTAGTGAAGAAGTAGTTAAAACCTGGATTGCACAAGCCTCTGTAAGTAATTTCCTCTTGGAAGACCTGTACAGAGTGACCCCACCAAAATTGGCAGAAGTGGAGTCACAGCTAGCAGTGCACGAGGTGACTATAAGACTCCTGGAGCCAGTGGGTTACCGAACTATTGTTGAAGAATAAAATGCATGGCGAGAGTACATCTCAAGACTAGCTGGACCCACTTGAAATTTGTCCTTTCTAAATTTTGGCACTTATGTAATTTTTCATTTTATTTTCCTAATGTAAGGCACTAGAGGACAAAATTTGAAGTCGAAAAGTCAGGAAGCTCAAAAGTGAGGGGAGTTAAAGAGCCCTTTGTAATAGTATTATAAATAGGAATAAAGGATAGAATAGTTGAGGACTCTCACTAGTGCAAGCATGTTGAGTTATTTGTATAAAGAACTACTTTTTCTATGAATAAAGAAGAACATTTTTTGTTGGGGAAGGACCACACATGATTTTACGTGGATTGTATGGAGTGCCAATGTTGAATTACTTCTTATTTATATTTTGTGCAACTGTGATATCGTTCTAAACTTATGAATTATTTCTACAATGATGAATGATTTTCCATTCTATTTGAAATATTGTGCATATATTGAGTATTGAATGTTTTAATAAAGCAAAGCTATCTTTGTTCATTTTTTCTGTTGTAACTATGTGTGTGGAATTTAAACAGCTATCTGTAGAATTCAATATGTAGAATTACATTACATTACTCCTCTCTATTTAAATTTTTCTCCCCTTGGGGATAGGATAGGTTAGTTTAGAATAGAATAC
The DNA here is from genome assembly GCA_001517045.1 of Pseudotsuga menziesii. NCBI lineage: Eukaryota > Viridiplantae > Streptophyta > Pinopsida > Pinales > Pinaceae > Pseudotsuga > Pseudotsuga menziesii. Next base: position 122,748 of record LPNX011162225.1, on the reverse strand, counting down.
AGTATATTTGCTTAATTTAGAAGTGATTGAGGAACATGATTCACATAAGGCGAGATGTAAGAACCTGTCCAGCTCCTTCGAGGTTTTTGTTTATCAGTCACTTGCATTTATTTTAGGAACTTGCATTTCATTATTAAAGCATAAATCATATAAACGGTGGACTGGGTCACAATCGGTAAAACAAAATTAAACACAACTTTAATTATATGGTAGCTGGGTCGCTAACTGGACAGATTCCCCACACCAAATAGTGAACGATCTAGTTGGTATCACTTCCTGGGGAGAATCCCTACTGTCGGTACCTGGGAATTTTCTAGGCATCAACAATTTTAGCGTTAGAAGGAGGGCCGCTAGCGCATGGCTGGCAGAGGAAATCCATTTACAAGAAACTATTCCATTGGAGATACCTCTGAAACTAAGTTTCCTGAAGAATAAGAAAGAGTAGGTTCTGAAGAAGAAGGTTCAGAACGTTTTTACGTTGTTTTGTTTGAAGAAGTTGATCATTTGCAAAGACATTCAAGATATTACGTGAAGAAGCTTGGAGGATTGAAAGCAATTCCTGCATTACCAAGAAGGAAGGCTTCCAAGAAAGTACCTTCTTGTACTGAAGATTCGATTTTGGTGGAAAATTTGGAAGAGTTGGTAGATTTATCCATACAAGAAATCATCCAACTGCTTGATCAATTGGGACCAGATTCCCCTACATTTCAGTCTCCACTACATTCACCTCCACAGTCTCCACCACAGACTCCTTGTCAAATTATGGCTACAAATGCTAATCAACCTGCATGGAGAGCAAGAACGCCACTCAACCTGGCTGCTCCATTGCATGATATGCCTAAACACCCAGAGAGAATGCTACCAAAGTTTGACCCAAGAAAAGGAATTACTACAGAAGACCATCTGAAAAGTCTTTTCCTAGCTCTGGAACTTTTAAATATTGAACATGAATATGTTGTATGCAGACTTTTTCCACATAATTTTGAACCTAAAACGACTTCTTGGTTTTTCAGTTTGCAACCCAATTCAATAACAAACTAGGACACCTTCGAAAGGACATTCAAAATAAAATTTGGTTGTCAAAAAACTCTAGCTACCCTTATGAAAGAATTATTGTCCCTGAGAATGGAAAAGAAAGAAAAGGTTTAAGATTTCAACCAAATATTTACTAATCATTTGAGCAATTTTAGTGCTACAAACAAACTAGTTGAGGAGCTATTTGTAGAATATTATACCATGGCACTATCCCCATAACTAGGACTGTTTGTGAAAAGGGAAATCAAGACAACGTTGGTTGAAAATTTTGAAGAAGCCCTTAAAGTAGAAGTTGATATGGATAGTATAGAAAAACATACTGCAGAACCAGAGGTAAAGACCTTTAGCGGTAAAAATCGTTTGTTTCTAACCAGACCTAAGGAAGAACACTCGAATGAATTAGAAAATGTTGTCAAGATGGTACAAAAGTTATCGAATAAGATAGTAGATCTAGAAAAGGACAAAGAAGCTAGTTCATTGAAAAAATAGTTCAAGCCTTATTTCAAGAAAGAGAAGAAAGTGGACAATATCAACCGCCTGTGTATAATTCTTCTATATTGAACTTTAATAAGGAGGCATGGACAATTTTTGTACTTTCCATCTAGAGCCTCATTCTAAAAAAAATTGCCTGCAGTCGATAAACTCAATGACTTTGGTTATGAATCAACTATTATATGCTAAATTAACATAGCCTGAGGTGGAAGAATAAAAAACCAATGAACCGGAAGAAACAAATGAAGAAACCACAATGGTATTATGGGATTGTGTACCTACATTGGGACTAAATGAAGAGGAGCCTACTGAAGAGATTCAACTATCATCGGTTAATGTTACAACCAGAAGTAAAGGACTAGTAATGCATGAAACATCAGTACTGCCTAAAATAAAGAAGATGTAAGAAAACATGAAGAAGATTATCAGTACTACCCAAACAACATCTAAGTCTGATATGTTCAACATAAAATATAAAAATCTAGTAGTCAATAATCTTGTAAGGACCGTGGAAAACAAAACAAAAAGCAACAAGAAAGGTCTGGTAGAATATGATATGGGGTATGACATAGTAGAAGACATTAAGAAAACAAAAGCAAATATTTCTCTATTTGAATTATGTAATTTTCCCCAGCAAAGAAAGAACCTTATGGAATCTTTTGATCCACAACCCAGCAATTCCCAGGAAGACATTCAATCTGATAAAGAAATTAATGAAGCAAGCATTGGAGGGAAATCCAAACCTCAAACTTTGTGGTTTTTATTATCTTTTGAGATTTTTAATCATAATGTGCATAATTGTTTGGTAGATTCTGGGGATTCATCTAATTTCATGCCACTCTTGGTATGTAAAAATATTAATGGTCAACCCACACCATCCCCGTGTAAGATCATTCAGTTGGACGGATCTGTTGTCAAGGTAATAGGGGAGATGATAAATGTGTTGATTCGGTTATCTGCAGATGATAGAGTTTTCTAGTTTATAGATATTATGGTAGTAAATATACCAGAGGCCTATGGATTGATATTGAGTAGGGACTGGTCGACAAAACTAAATGGGAATTTCGCAACTAATTGGTCGCACATGTGGCTGCCATATAAGAATAGTCAAAATCAAAATCAAATTAAGGTAATGAGGGAACCGCATATGAAACACAATGTAACTCAATTGGAGGGAAAGAATGAACCTATAGACTTCTCATCTTCTGTCTTGGGTAACTACTTTTTAGAGATTGAGTTAGGGAACTATCAAGCTGAAGAGGCCAGTTGTGAATCATAAATGCAGTCTGAACTCCTTTATTTTTCATAGACTGATAATATCGACTGTAATATAGTAAATATAGTTTCTAACATAGGAAGTAACAATAATAAGGTAGATTTAGAAGATAGATTTTGGTTTTTATACTTTGATGGTTCCAAAACACAAGAGGGATCAAGAGATAGTTGCGTCTTGATTGACACTAAAAAGAATAAACAATTTCTCTCTTGTAGACTAGAGTTTGAATGTACAAATAACATTGCTAAGTATGAATTTCTAGTCTAGGGCCTGAGAAAATCCATTGAACTTAATGTTAAGAACTTAAAAAAATTTGGTGACTCTGAGATAGTAGTTAGACAGGTTAGAGACACAATACATTGTTTATCACCGCACCTGAAAGGTTATCAATCTGAAGTCTGGAATCTGATTTCACATTTTAATGCATTCAATATAAATTCAATTCCTAGATTACAGAATGTTGTAGCTGATTTTTTAGTTGTTTCTGCTGCTAGGTTAGTACCTACTAATAACAATTGTGCTATTGAACTTATTTTGAGGCCAGCAATACCAGATAATTTTACAAATATGAGGGTGTTTGATGATGATGAGAAAATTATCGATTTCCGGACAAATGACAAAAATTTCAAAGACTCTGTGATTGATGATGAAGAACATCAAGCAAATCTACAAAACGAAGAAGAAACTAAAGGAAATTTTATGCCCAAAGCAGTGAGGACATTGGAAGGGATGTTTGACTTACATGACAAGTTCATAAATCCATCCAATGTCAAGACTAACAGTTCATCTATGCAATATGAACTGATTAATTTAGGGATAGAGGCTGAGCCCAAGTACGTGAACTTGGGAAACTGTTGCTCACCCGGAGAAAGGAACAGGTTTATCAATTTGTTTAAGCAATACAAAGATATATTTGCTTGGACATATGAATACCTAAAGACATATGACACACGTATCATTCAACACTTTAATCCCATTAAAGCAGGCATAAAACCGTTCCAGCAACAACTGAAGAAAATGCATCCAAAGTTGGAACCTTTAATCCAAAATGAGGTAAAGAAATTACTTAATGAAAAGATTATTTTTAGAGTCCGGCATTTAGAATGGGTGTCCAATTTGGTTTCAATGAGATTAAATTCAGGAGAAATAAGATTCTGTGTCGACTTCTGAAATCTTAACAGAGCTTCAGATAAATATAACTATCTAGTTCCACCAATGGAACAAATTCTCCAGATGGTATCAGGTTTGGAATTGTTCTCCTTATTAGATGGATTTTTAGGCTATAACCAGGTACTGGTGGTTGAGCAAGATAGGCTTAAAACTACATTTCAAACGAAGTGGGGAACATTTTCCTAAAGAAGAATGCTCTTTCGCATTATAAATGTTAGAACTACGTTTCAGAGGGAAATGGATATCACTTTCTGGGGATTGACTGGCCACTGTGTGGTGGTATATCTAGATGATGTAACAATTTTCTCTAAGAAAAGGGAAGATCATGTTTTTCATTTAAAACAGATTTTTTATCGTTGTAGAAAGTACTGAATATATGTGAATCCAAAGAAAAGTATTTTCGCAGATTTAGAAGGAAAATTGTTGGCTCATATCATTTCAAAAAATGGAATCTCCATAGACCCTGAAAGAATAGAAGTTATATCTCATATTCCCTTACCCCATAACAAAAAAGTTATGCAATCATTTATGGGTACTATAAATTTTGTTCGAAGGTTTGTTCCAGACTTTGCACAAATCATGAAACCTTTGCAACAAATGGTGAAGCAAAGTGTGAAATTTAAATGGACCGATGTGGAGAAGGTTACCTTTAGTGACATCAAAGAAACAATAGCTCATGAACCTTCTCTAAGAAGTCCTGATTTTGAAAAAGATTTTATTTTGTACACTTTTGTTTTAGACAACTCGCTTGCAGCAGTGCTCACATAGAAAGGACAATTCGGAGATGAGTACCCAATAACATTTATGAGCACCGGATTACAAGGGGTTGAATTGAATTACCCTGCTATAGACAAACAAGCATATGCAGTATTTAAATCAGTAAAACAATTTAGACCTTACATTTTGAAGAACATAACCAAAGTAATAGTACCTCATCTAGTTGTCAATATTAGGCTTCGTACAGAAAGAATTGGGTGAACGTAGAGGAAATTGGGTGACAGCATTATAGGAGTATGATTTGAATTCAAACTAGCCACTATTATCAAAGTTAAAGGGTTTTGTAAGTTAATTGCAGAAATTCATACTAATGAAGATTGTGATTGGGAAAATGAAGCAGAGTTGAACATGATTGATATATGTCCTATATTTATTACACCTGGATCTTGGTATAGAGACCTGGTGCATTAACTCCAACAAGGATATGTGCCAGAGCATTGGAACTCTAAGCAACGAAGGGAACTTCGTCTAAAGTCAGCCTCTTACCAAATAATTGATGGAGTTATTTTCAGGAAGAACTATGATGGAGTATTCCTGAGATGCCTCGAGTAAGAAGATGCTTCCAAAGTCGTTAAGGAATTGCATGATGACCCCCCTAGAGGACATTTCTCTGGAGATACTACTGCTCACAAGATTCTTTGGGCTGGTTATTATTGGCCAACATTATTTAAATATTCTCATGCCTATGTGAGAAATTGTGACGTATGTCAAAGAAGCGATGGAAGATTAGCAAAAGCAGCTTGACCATTGAAACCTGTCATTATTTCAAGCCTTTCGAACAGTTGTGTATAGACATCAATGGAGAAATCAATTTGAATTCTTCACTTCAGCATAAATATATCCTCACGGCCATGGATTACTTCACAATATGGGTAGAAGCATTTCCATTACGTAAAGTGAACGAGGACGTGGTCATCAACTTCTTACAAGAAAACATCATGACCGGGTTTGGGGTTCCAATTTCACTTGTTTTTTATCATGCGTCTTATTTCTCATCCATTAAAATAACTGAATTCGCTAGTGAAAAGGGAATCAAATTACATTATTCCACAAACTATTATCCCCAGGGAAATAGGTTAGTGGAATCAACAAACAAAAATCTTATCATAATTCTAAAGAAGACTGTTATTGAAAATCAAAGAAGTTGGCACACAGCACTCCCCAATGCATTATGGGAAGATAGGGTCACCCCAAATAACTCCTTAGGAGTGTCCCCTTATACTCTAGTTTATGGGAAAGAGGTTATTTTACCCTTGAATATTCTGCTTCCATCCTCTCATTTAGCTCAAGCCTCACAGGGATCTGGTAGTGAAATTTTACAAGCTCGTATTAACAGTTTGCTGAAGCTTGAAGAGTCTAGACTTAAGTCTAAAGAAAGATTTAAACAACAACAAGAAATTGTCAAGAGGTGGTTTGATAAGTGAAAATCTGGAAAAGGGATTTTTGAGATGGGAGATTTGGTTCTAAAGTGGGATCACCTGCATGACGAGAAAGGAAAACATACTAAATTTCAACATCTATGGGTTGGCCCCTATCAGATTGCTGAGAAGCTAGGTCCCTCAATCTATAAACTGCAATATTTACAAGGGAAGGAGGATAACCTTCCTGTTAATGGCCTTGTTCTCAAACCATATTTCACCTATTTCTTTTAGGGATTCCTTTTGTATATAAATAAAAATTTTATTTTATTTTCTTTGTTTTCCTGCCATTTGCTTTATTTTTCTGATTTACTTTAGTTTATTTGATTTTGTTTCAGAATAAGCTAGCTCAATTTTTGATACTTGAGGACATAGGGATCTGAATAATTGCAAAATGCTTTGAAATCCAAGAACTGCTTATTTGGAGATATATGAAAGATTTGCATCTAACGCAAGATTCTTTAGATAATAGACTGGTGAAAGGGAGACTATTTCAAGAACACATTGAAGTCTTGCTTAAACCTTGGAAAATAACTGAGGTATGAGGTCTAAAATACTATCTTTGGGCTCCATCCACCTTCACACTAATGTCTGTCCGAAGAAGCTTACCGTGATAGACCCACAGAAAGGAAGCAGAACTGACAGGTGCATGGAATTCAAAAGAATCCCACGCCACAAAATCAAAGCCATAAGGCTTAAGATAAAGAGTCAAAATTCCAAAACATAAAATAAACATCAAGAACATATACTAAAGAAATAAATCAGTAAAATGAATGGATTGCTAAGAAAGGTTCTTCTCCATTTGTGATTTGAAACAAGTCATCACTCACACAAAAGGACATAATCGATGGAAGAACCTAAATCAATTTCTGAAAGTAAGAAGGGGCAATCAAAGAAGATGTGAAAGACAAACTTCTTTGAGCATCAAAAGAATGTGAATGGGATGGGAATGAGGAACAAACGAATGCATCTGTCTAACTTCGCCACAATCATGTGGTGTCATATCCAGCAGTAACCAAAGGTAGAGGTAAAATGAATCTCACATTTTGGCCCCAAGAGAGTTATCAGGACTTCTAAGCCTCATTACCCTACCCCAAAAGACTACAATCAATGTGATGCATTGAATTTTATGTCCTTGGAGAAGTCTATATTCTTAAATGATCTTGAAGGAGGCCTGGAACAAGTTTCTCTAATCAAATACCATGTAGCAGTTGTTTTTTTAGAAGACTGTTTTCCAGAGATCCGTATTCACCAGCTAGTCGCCAATTTTTAATGCTGCAACCGCCTCCCCAAAAGTTTTTACATTTTAGGCCCCCTCCTTAGAATTTTAAGGTTTAAGCCTTTCTTAGACTGGTATTGCTCCTTGAACCTTCTTTTCATGACATAGTTTTTATTAGAGCAAGCCAGAAGAAGTTTTTCACTAAGTTAAAACTCATCTTTTTCTCATGACGTGTCGGAAGAACTAGGCGAGTGGAGCCAGCACGTCAGAAGAACTCAGCATTTTCATACGATGTCTTTCAGCTGATTTTTGCTTTATGTTGTCCAACACCTAAGTATTTTCGGAAACATTTGTTGAGTTTTTACAGACTACGTCGACAAAACTTAAGTTTTTGAGCCGACACTATCGACGATGGTTGCATTTATTTGCCGATGCGTTTGATCAGAGAAATTTCTTAATTTTTTTGGAATATTTTTCCAAGTTCTGTCGATAGTATCAGCAAGACCCAGCGTTCAGAGCCGAGACTATCGACAAAATTCACAGTCTCTTGCTAACTTTTTTTATTGGAGGATTTTCTTGAGTTTGTCGGAAGATCACGACGAGTTTTACCCACGGTGTTGGTGAAACTCATTCTTCACAGCCAACGAGTTCGACAAAACTTACCTTTCCTTTCCGATAGCTTTTCTTCTGAGCCTTTTCGTGAGTTTAGTTGACAACCTTTTATCAGAATACCACGATGAGCTCTGCGGACGATGTTAGTGGGACTCAAGGTTCACTTCCGACATATTTTCATCGAAACTCTTTTGTAACTTCTGCCGGCATTATTTTTCGAAGAAATTTGACGACTTCCCACTAATAGTGTCAGCAAAACTTAGATATCTCAGCCGACATTATCGCGGACAACTCTAATTTTTACACCGATGTATCGGTAAATTTTGGGAAAAGTCTCTGAAGGATTAAGTGTCAAAACGAAGTTTTTTCACCCGTGCGACATTTATTACCCTAAACACCGCATTTATTAACGTTTCACCCAAAAAAAAGTATATATAAACACGGTGGGACTTTTTACGGTCTGTACCATTTACCCCATTTTGGACACACCCAACTACCTTTTGCCACTTGGAGCCTACGAATTGTTTCGCCAAGCGCCGTACCGTCATCAGCATTTGCCAGGTAGGCCCTAAATGCCTATCTCTGTGCTGTATTGTTTTAAAAGGATTAAAGGAACTGCGTTTTGGAGGATTTAGGGTTATGGTGATAGGGTTTTTGTCGTAACTATTTGTGGCCGTGGTTTTAAAATCCATCCCCAAGCCCATAAGTTTTTGTTTTGACCGGTTAACCATCAAAATTTTCCTGAGTCTAGTTGCGACAGATTCCTCGACTGCACTAAGCGCTTTCTCAGTCTACTATCTTGGTCGTCATTGTTTTGTATCCACCTTCACTATTCCTTTCAATCTATCCTTTCAAGCTATAGAAATGGGTATGTCAAACCCCTTTGGTTTTATTGATAAAGTTATGGTGGTCCGAATGTTTCACCAACCACACCTTGTCTAGTTTACTTTTGTATGCGATGATAGAGGAGCCATTGATGGATTCGTACTTAGGGTTCCGTCGCGTTTCAAAATTTTTCCCTGGGGTTTCTTTTCATGTAGCATATGTTTCCCTTTAGGGCCAGCATTGTGGTTCAAGAAGCTTCTACGTGGTTTTTAGGTTTAGACTAGGGTTTTAAGTTTTCCCAAAGTTCCCTCGGTTTCAAGTCACAAGACCTTTACCGTGTTTACTGGTTGTTGTCTTACTCTTGGAATTCAAGTAAAGAAGTTTCAACATTTTGAGGTTTAAAGCCAAATAAATAAAGAATAGAAATAAGCTTTGCAAACAAAAGCAATAGTTAATGTGTAAGCTTTAAAAGTAGATTTGATTATCCTCCTGTATCCTAATCTGATTAGATGCATAAAATGAATTTATTAGAACAATGATGTAACTCCCAAAAGGCACCTGCATCTGTACCGATGAGTTTCATTTAAGTTTTGACCTAATACATACCCTTACTGTGAATGTAAAATATTTGGAAAACCTATGGGAGTGATTTATCTACCTCGCAAAATTACTTTCGAATGGCCAATAATGAACTGGTAAATACTTTTTTATCCTCCATCATAATAAACATTGACTACCATCTTACTATTTTAAAAGAAACAGTGATTTCCTTTTTAACATTGATATCTGAGCTCATCATTTCAGTATGTCTTGTTGATATAAATGCATGTTTTTTCAATTACATTGCCCCTTAAACATCTCTCGCTGTGATCATGTTTCAGTTTTAATCCTCACATCACAAGATGCCAAAGTAGGGTGGAAAGAAGAAGGGAAAGATCACTGGAGATGATTCAAAAGTGGAAGTTATTCCCATAATGGAAATTATTTATGAAGACATGAAGGTTGTCACAGGGGATGAACTAGAGTTTCAGTGGGGTCAAATATATCATATGATCAAAGACCAGAATGTCCCAGATGCAGGCCTAGAAGATATACATGTGTATGAAAACATAAGAAAATCAGGTATCACGAAGGAAACCACACGCCCAAATTTCTTCCCATGTGCCGAGGTAATAGGGTGGATCCTACCTCAAACAGACTCAAACACTATGATCATTTCCAAAACAGAAGGACAAGCCTTTGCATCCTTCTCCCCTGCATATATAACCAAGGCTTGCAAGTTAACTGCTCCACAGACTATGATGACAAATGATTGGGTAAAAAGTGTGAATTTATACATCTTTGAATGTGCTAAGTGGATGATGGTGGCAAGAAAACAACTACGCTAGAAAGCCACTAGCGAGTACGAAACTGAAATTCTACGCACCCCCTACAGGATAATAGCCCTAATGCTAAACATAATATTTGGTCGAGCGAATGGGAAATTCTACAAATTAAGTTGGATCCCATTGATATACCATGTGGCTATGCAAGGCACCATTTTTAACTGGGCAGATATTGTAGCAAGCAGCTTGTCGTCATGTATAGTTGCTGCACAAGGAGGCTTGACTCAAAGAAAGTTAGATTTTTACATGGACTCTTATTTGATTGACTATATTTTATGCCTACACCAATTCCCAAAACTCAATTGTACTTGGAATTACACCAAGACCCCCATCTATATTTCCTATCAAATTCTTTGGACACACAAGTACTCCAGCTTTTACAATCTCATATGCAAAGAATTTTCGATGCCATTGTATGAGATAATTTTCCTCAAAGAGTGCAATTGCATGTTTGAAGATGTAATGGAGGTCATATGTGAATATGGAGATTACTATTTCTCTAAGGAGGGTATGTATATGAGGATGTATGGAGGATCTCGAGCTCCATCATTGTTTCCTAGATAATCCATGGACTATGTAGTCCATAAGGAGGCAGTGAGACAATTGTTTGTAGATGGATTCAGAAATTTCCTATTTGATATGAAGAAGGAATTCTTCCCACCACTGCCATTTTGCATCGGCAGCTATAAATTCACAAAAGTAAAAAGTGCACAAGAATTTGTAAAAGATCTGGAGAACTTCTGCTTCGGGGAGAAGGATTTCCACAGAAATTGCTCTTTTGATAAAATTGCAAAAACATTGTGTGTTTGTAGGAGTTCACTTTGAGTACACTCATCATTTTGAAAAAGATGAGGCAACATACAAAAATGCATATGACATGACCGCCTTGAGTAAGTGGTTAAAAAACAAGATCACCACCAGTGTAGGAAAAGGCAGCAGCAAGACTACAGAACAACAAAAACAGCAGGAAGAAGATGCAAGGAAACGAGAAGCAGATGCCCGAAATATGTTGGAATAAACTGAGAAGCAACTAGTTGAAGAGGCTCTAAATAAAAGAGAGGAAAAAGAAAGACTAGAGAAGGAAATATAAAAGAGAGCGAGAGGGCAGATGAGAGAATAGTAGAAGAATTGAGAAAGAAAGAACAAGAGGATAAAGACAGAGAGGATTTGGACATGGTCACTACTCATGATAATCTGACAGATCCTCCTCCTTCATCAAGTGGCAAAATCACCGATGGTCACATTCCACTTGCTGAACTTGGATTAGTTCCATTCACCGCATCCAAGCATCATGCAGTGGCATGCCTAGACACGATATTCTTCGACAAGAACAAGAAAACCATTGTTAGAAGATCCAAAAAGAGATTAAATATCGGTGATCAACCTGATGCAGTCATTGTAACTGAGAAGACTTCCATGCAGGACACAAATCAAGATCCTCAGTTCCTAGCATCTGTAAGCATAGCGGTCGCACAAGCCAATGTGGATAATATTGATAAGTTAGTAGGAGATGCTGAACATTATAAGGAAAGAATGCTTAAAATGAAGGACACTTTGGTCAAATAAAGAGGATAAGGATGAGAGTTGAAGAGAAAGCATGAGGCTACTATATCTGAAAAGGAGATTCTCCAAAAGGAGCATCAAGACTTAGAAACCAAGAAGGATGCATTGGAGATTTCAGTTACAATCATGGAAGGAGATAAAAAGGATCTCTAAGACAAGATTTTGGAATTAGAAGCACATACATCTGCAGCAAATAAACAAATGAAGAAGCTGAGAACCTGGGTGGAAGAGCTGGAGGTACAAAACAGAGCACTGGATGCTCAACTTAAGACAGCTAATGAAAGGAAGCCTGATATCACTCCCTTCCATGATCAAGCTTGTCTAATCATGAGAAATATTCATCAAATAAAATTAAAACTAGCAGAAGAAATATATAAGTTTAAGCGGGAAGAGGCAAGGATAAATGAGATTTCGGCATCATCGCTTGATTTTAGAACAAGGCTATTAAAGGTGGTAGAAAATATTCAAGGCCCACTGACATGGGTGGAAGCCAATTCAGTATTTCCAGCACACTTGCCTCGAAAGACGGAAGAAGGTTTGAAGATAGAATTAGCACTCCTAGATTTCGGCAATAAATCTTCTTTGAGATTGACCACTATAGTTGAAAAGACTCTTGAAAAATGCGCAGAGTTCTACAAGAAAATGTGCTTGGTTCACAATAAATGCCAGACATCTCTAGCAGAAAAGATGAAAGAGTTTCCAGACAAGGATTAGCATCTGAAGTATCTCCAGAACAGGTTGCATGAAGATGAGCAAAGCATTCAGAAAAATGAAGGAATTAGTGAAGTAGTTAAAAGTTGGATTGCACAAGCCACTGTAAGTAATTTTCTCTTGGAATACCTGTACAGAGTGACACCACCAAAATTGGCAGAAGTGGAGTCACAACTGGCAGTGCATGAGGTGACTGTAAGACTACTGGAGCCAGTGGATTACCGAACTATAGTTTAAGAAGCAAATGTGTGGGGAGAGTACATCTCAAGACCAGCTAGACCCACTTGAAATTTACCTTTTCTATATTTTGGCACTTATGCAATTTATTATTTTATTTTCCTAATGTAAGGCACTAGAGGACAAATTTTGAAGTCGAAAAGTCAGGAAGATAAAAATCAGGGTAGACAAAGAGCCCTTTGTAATAGTATTATAAATAGGAATAGAGGATAGAATAGTTGAGGAATTTCACTAGTGCAAGCATGCTGATTTATTTGTATGAAGAACTACTTTTTCTATGAATAAAGAAAAACAATTTTGTTGGGGAAGGACCGTACGTGCTTTTACGTGGATTGTATGGAGTGTCAATGTTGAATTACTTCTTATTTAGCATTCGTGCAACTGTGAGATCCTTCTGAACTTATGAATCATTTCTGCAATGATGAATTATTTTGCTTTCTATTTGAAATCTTGTGCATATATTGAGTATTTAATGTTTTAATAAAGCAAAGCTATCTTTGTTCATTTTTTCTGCGATAACTATGTGTGTGGAATTTAAACAATTATCTATAGAATTCAATCTGCAGCATTATAGTACATTACTCCTCTCTATTTAAATATTTCTCCCCTTCGTGATAGGATAGATTAGTTTAGAATATAATACAGTATATTTGCTTAATTTAGAAGTGATTGAGGAACGGGATTCACGTAAGGCGAGAGGTAAGAAACTGCGTAGCTCCTCGAAGGTTCTTGTTTATCAGTCACTTTCATTTAGTTTAGGCACTTGCATTTCATTCTTAAAACAAAAATCATATAAACGGTGGATCGTGCTGCAACTGGTAAAACAGACTTAAACATGCTTTAATTCTACGGTAGTTGGGCCGCTAACCGGACGGGTTCCCCACACAAAACAGTGAATGATCTAGTTGGGATTTCTTACTGGGGAGAATCCTTACTTTTGGTAACTGGGAATTTTCTAGGCATCAACACCTTTCAAATCGCTTTATGGTTATGATGCACACACTTTTATTGATCACATTTTTGGTGATAGTAGAGCCCCAAAGGATAAGGATTGGATTGAAGAAAGTCAAGAAATTTTGAATATTTTGAAAGATAACTTACAGGTTTCCCAAAATCAATAAAAATAATGTGTAGAACAACATAGAGTGGAGAGGCATTTCCAAGTGAATTACTTGGTGTATTTGAGGTTGAATCCCTACAAAAAAACCACCATAAAGGGTAAAGTTTCATAAAAACTCAAACCAAGGTTTTATGGTCCCTACAAAGTGATTCGAAAGGTTGGGGAAGTGGCATATGAATTGGAGCTTCACATGGGAAGTAAAATTCATAATGTGTTTCATGTTGTCTAAAGAAGGATATGGGTTAGCATATTTTAGTTTCATATACTTTACCTCCTTTGGATGATGAAGGACAACTTGTTCTCATTCCAGTGAAAAATCTTGAAAACAAGGGAAAGAATATTAAGAAGCAGAACAATAAAAGAATACTTGGTACAATACAAGGATTTGCCTAGTGAGGAATCCACTTGGGAAGATGAACAAATTTTGCAGCATCCAAACTTGGCATTGCTTGAGGACGAGCAATATTGGGTGGAGAGGGTTGTCATGTCCCCATCCCAATGAGACTACTAGTTGGCAATGTTTCACCCACCTACTAGTTCCCTAGGTTGGGGAGGAGGCATTAAATATTGAAATAAGGGAGCTATGGGACCCAAAAGAAATTTAGTTTGTCATTTACATATTAAATTGGTTCATGCAAATAATAAATATGGAGAAAATAAAGTGGCATTGCTTCATAAGGACATTTGATGGCCCATGGAGACCTTGGGTGGCTAGATTCTTCCTACACATGTCATGACTTAACCCCAAATTCAAAATTATGAGTAATGGAATGTTCTTGGAAGGTGAAGAGGTGTCAAGTAAAATATCATGAGCCCAAGGATTCGAATGGGTGAAGATGCGTAATTCCCCATGGAATAGGAAGAGGTTATGAAGAAACTAGGTGCCACTTGGAGAGAGATTCCGTGTGTTTTATGACAACAATGGTGGAATATTCTATGAAAAATTAGACCTAATTGCAGACCTATGACAATCTAACATGTCAGGGCTAAAAATAGCCTCCAAGAGAGCACACTTTGGGTTTGGTGGAAGCAATTTAGATTTGGAGGAAGATGAAGGGTTGAGGTGAAGGACAAGTGTCATGGAGGTTACTAAACATCATGGATGATTTGGAGGAGCCTATTGGAGGTAATTCGAACTTGGAGGGCCTTAGGATGGTTATAAAAAATGTCATGAGGAATGAGAATGTATTTTGATCATTTGAGAATTTTCCTTTTTCATTTTGGAAAGCACTAGCTTCTCCATTGCACGGTGAGTGCTCACTTACCCTGCTAGTGAGCCAATTTCGAGAGAGTGAGATTCTCATCCAAGTAGGATGTGGGAGAGGCCAACCTGAACACTCATTTGTAGCTTAATGGAGTGTTTTTACTACAAATAGGAATTTTATACTATTCATGACCTCTCTCTCCCATTCTCTCAATCCCCACTTCAATATTTCCACATTTCTTTATGATGGCACACTTGTTTGAATGGTGGTTGCACCCTATTGAATATAGTTGATTCCCAAGCATGGGTGAATGATTTATGGCTTGGTAGTATGTCTCTCATCTTCTCTGTAAGTCTAAATGAGCAGAAATACATATTCAAATGTCCACATTTCCAAGCTGTGTTGTGACTAGTTTCCATGTGTTGGTTTACCATTTCAATGGAGTTGTATATCTGATGTATGTTGCGACTTGGATATGATGTTATATGTTGTTAGTGAGATATTAATATGTTTTTAATGGTATACATTCATTACGCTTTGTTATGAACCATTATATGTACAAATTGTGAGTCAAAGTTAATCCATTACATGTCATTTCCCTTAAGCAAATATCACTGAATTTATGCATTCGAATATGAAGCTTTACATCTATGTTGCAGAACTTTTAACCATACAAAATGACAGTAAATTAAGTCTAATAACAATCCCCATACTCTGAGATCCTTAGAGGAATAATTTCATAGTTTTGTGAGGAGCGCGCTGGAGAGAGCGCTTTTGCAGATCACTTCGGTGGTGGAGTTCTCTCGCGCCTCATGGCTGCGCCTGGGGGAGGGCTCATCCCTCCCTCTCCTTCCCCATCGGCTGAGGATACTTCCAGAAAACTGATCTCGGCTCCAGGGCTAAAGCCGGTTGCCCCCTCCATTCCCAAATTCATTAAAAAACTTGATGCAGTTCCTGTGATTGATCTGCCAGTAGAATAGCCCATCAAGATAGCTCTGGCGCTTGCTGAGCGTGGTTTGGTAGGGTAGTTCATGGGGTTATGGCCCTCTACCAAAACCACAGACGATTGGATCCAAAGGAATTGGAGGCTGCAACTCAAGAATAGTGTTACCTGTTACCCGGTAGGAAGAGGGTTCTTCATCTTCGAATTCATATCCAAAGAAGACCGAGATCTGGTTTTCAGGAGCGGCCCATATTTCATGGGTACCCAAGCGCTGTACCTCAAAAAATGGACGCCGGACTTCAATGCAGAAGTTGATGTTCCTAAGGAAGTACCCATATGGTGAGGCTACCAAATCTTCCATTCCATTGCTGGAACATCCAAACCCTGGAAAAAATAGGGAACGCTCTAGGGAGATTCATAGACAAAGCAGAGAACAAAGGCCAATATTCCTGCGCCAGAATATGCGTAGAGGTCGATCTTGAGGCAGGATTGTCGGAAGCAGTTAAACTAAAATTCGGAGATTGGCACCATTTCCAAAAATTGGACTATGAACAACTACCGTTCAAATGCCACCATTGCCATGAGCACGACCATTTCCAGAAAAACTGCCCTCAAACTCAGGTCCAAGAAGAAGGAGAAGGTTGGCAAAGAGTCAGAAAAGGGAGGCAAAACAATAAAACTCAAGAAAAGAAGATAGGAGGCGACATGCAGAGCCAGCCAAGGCATTCAAACAACCAGGAAACTAGCCACTCAGAGCCCATTATCATATAGGACGCTGAAGAACCACGGAAGTCGTGACTGCCCAAATGAAAATCAATCTGGCAATCAACCCAGCCACAATGAGACGGGTACCCAAAGCACAGATCCATTGGAACTTGGGGAAATACCCCACTCTGATCCAAGAACTTCTTCGGAGGCCTTTATCTCTGATCCAGCCAAGGAAACAAGGATAGATCCGTCTCTGCTAGACTCCGACCCAGGTGAAGATTCGGATGAAGGGGATTCCTCTAGCAGTCTATCGGCGGCCATCATCAAAATCCCAAGAGGGAGGAAAACAAAAAAAAAAATGAGAGAAGAGGCGTCTTACCTAGTGGTCCTCGAAGGCTCTCAGAAAACCCTAAAAGGAATATTGAATACCAGATCTAAAAAAGGATGTGCTACGGCCTCAAAAGGGGCCTCCCCCCCCCAGAATAGTTCCTAATGAGGTACATCTCCTGGAATTGCAGAGGTTTAGGTTCTACTCTAAAATAAGATGCAATGAGAGACCTGATCAGAATTCACAACCCTGAGATTCTGCTAGTCCAGGAGACTAAAATGGAGGAAGTTGCGGTCCTCCAAGCTGGCAAAAAGTTTTGGAATAAAGGCCCTGGGATAGCCAATAACTCCAGAGGTGCCTCTGGAGGCATAGCAACCTTTTGGAACTCCAACCTGCATGATCTTGAAGCGGAAGTTCGTGAGCTACATTGGGTTTTGACGAAACTCATCCACAAAGCTTCCGGGCATTCTGTAAGTCTTTTCAATCTCTAAGTTCCTGTGTTGATCTCCGAAAAAAAAGACTGCTGGAAAATGTTAGAAAATTATCTCAACACCCATCGACTTGATAATATTATAGTTGCAGGCAACCTGAATGTCACCCTCGCAACAAATGAAAAAAAAGGAGGCTTGCTGGTAAGGGATCCCTCGAGGGAATGGGTAGAGGACATCATCCTTGGATGGGATCTCCTTGACATTAAGCCGGCTAAAGGTATTTTCACCTGGACGAATAAGATAATTGGCCCTGGTCATGTCACAGCCCGACTTGACAGATTCCTCGTGCATTCATCTTTCCTCTCCCTGGGGCTTCTAGCTTCCTCCAAAATCCTCCCACATTGCACTTCGGATCATAAACCAATTCTTCTTGATCTCTCTCCCGATCAGAAACTTGGACCGATCCCCTTTCGGTTCAGTTCTCTTTGGCTCCAACGTGATGATTTCATGCAAGTCGTGACAGACTCCTGGACCATCCCTGCCAACGGATCGCCCTCCTTCATTTGGGAAACCAAAATAAAACGCCTAAAGAAAGATCTGAAAAGATGGGCTAGACACCTTATCTCCCCATTATCCCAAAGGAAAATGGCTCAAGCCGATCTAGAGATTCATCAGACTCAAATAGACGCTGCCCCTGTAACCGAAAGCATTCTCAAAAAGGAAGAGGAGCTTCAAAAAAAAAAATTCTCAGCATGCAGGATGGAAGAAGATTACTAGAGGGAAAAATCCCGGAACCTTTGGCTCTTAAGTGGAGACAAAAATACAAATTACTTTCATAAACAGGCTGAGGCCCGTAAGAATTACAATGCAATTGCTGAAATAAACTTCAATGGAGATCTGATCAAAGATTTTGAAGGTATAAAGCAGGCTGCTCATGCAACGTTTAAGGAATTGTTCACTGCCCCGGTAGAAGACCCCATTGATGACACGGCCTATCCGTTTGACCTCATCCCGACTCTGATCATCCCGGAGGAGAACAATATCCTTAATGCACCGGTTACTATGAACGAACTTAAAGGTATAATCTCGATTATGAAACCTGATAGTTCTCCAGGTCCTGACGGATTCACTTCTAGATTCTTCTCCAGCTGCTGGTCTATAATCAAGATGGACCTCTTAAAAATTATTCGACATTCTCAGTTGGTCAATAGGCTGGGGGGCAGCACCAACTCCTCCTTCCTTGCTCTGATCCCGAAAGAAAAAGGATCCAACTCCTTCAACCGGTTCAGACCAATCTCCTTATGCAACACCAGCTATAAGATCATCACTAAAATCATTGCCACCAGGATAAAAAGAATTCTGCCGAGAATTATCCTGGAGAATCAGGGTGGATTCATCAAGGGAAGGAAAATCCTGGATAACATCATTCTTGTACAAGAAGCAATTCACTCCAGTTATCAGCGTAAGGAGAAAGGTATGGTCATTAAACTTGATTTAGCTAATGCATTCGACCGGGTGAGGCATGACTTTCTGTTTGCAGTAATGGCAAAGTTTGGCTTCTCTTGTAACATTATAAACTGGATCAAAAGCTGCATTGAAGCCCCGTGGATAGCCCCTCTAGTCAATGGCAGACCCACGGACTTTTTCAAAGCCTCGAGAGGTCTAATGCAGGGTTGTCCGTTGTCACCCGTTCTCTATGCTATTCAAGCTTCGGTTCTCAGCTTTCAACTCAATCAGTGCCAAGACATCCAAACTCTGCCAGGTCTTCGGATTGTGAATAATGCTCGGAACATTAACCATGCCCATTTTGCGGATGACACCTTGCTTTTGGGAGGAGCTAGCACTCACTCAGCAGGGCATTTTAAGCAAGAGATGGAAATTTACAAAGAGGTGTCCGGAAGCAAAATCAATCTCCAAAAAAGCAAAATCTTCAGCTGGAACTGTTCTGCAAGAGAGGTCCGTGATATTACCAGAAAGCTCAGGATGGAAGGCACAACGGACTGGGAGAGCTTCATTTACCTTGGTATCCCCATCTGCAAAAATAAAATCAAATCAGCAAACTGGGACTCAATTCTAGACAAAATTAAAAGCAAAATTCAAAACTGGAATGCCAATTGGCTCAATCTAGCTGGTAAGACAGTTCTCATAAAAGCAGTTTTAAAAAGCATGCCCATTTACCACTCTTCCATTATGCTTGCCCCTGGTATGGTAATTCGGAAAATAGAAGCTCTGCTCAGAAATTTTATTTGGGAAGGAGGCAAGGGGAATGAAAGAAAACTTCATCTTGTTAGCTGGGAGAAAATCCAAAAACCCCGATCTAAAGGAGGGCTCCACGTGAGAAACCTCTCCATCCAAAATCTGGCCCTTGGGGCTAAACTGCTCTGGCAAATAGTTACTGGGAAAGATGGCAAATAGTTACTGGGAAAGACAGCTGGAGCAAGAAATTCCTCTGGAAAAAATACTTTCCAGGGACAAGGAAGAGATGTCTGGATATGCCCCCTCAAATAAGAAATGGTTCTTCGATCTATAAATTATGTATTAAAGCGCTGGACTCTTTCAAAAAGAACCTTTACTGGATTCCAAATGATGGGAAAACCATTAATCTCTGGAATGACTCTATATTGGGGGAAACCCCTATAGGGGCCTGCCTGGAAGTGGCAAATATCAAACGCTGGCTGGAAAATAAAGGGGTCAATTCTCTGTGGGACTTGTCAACTTGGGATGGAAACTTATGGACTAGCTGGGATCTTCGCAATCCACCTTCGGAGCTAGATATTGAAGCTAATAGCCTTACTTGTCTCCTTCAAAGACAAAAGAGGATGGGGAACCAACTCTGGATACTACTCCTCCACTGAAGGTTACAATCATATTCAGGCTGTCCCCTACGTTGCTCCCAATCCAGCAACCTGGAAGTTTCTTTGGTCTATCGCCTTCATCCCAAAAATAGACATGTTCTGCTGGTCCCTTGCCCACATTAGTATCCTCACAAGAGAAAATCTCATGAAAAGAGGAATGGAAGGTCCGACGAGATGCTCGCTCTGCAAAAGTGAGACTGAAACTTCGGACCACATCCTCTTGAGCTGCCCTTACTCCAAAGAGGTCTGGAATCAAGCCCTGAAAGTGAACCCTGGCATCATTCTCCCTGCCACTACTCATGAACTGCTGTCAAATTGGATGAGCCTCTCTCCCTTCCAGATATCCAAGAAACCCCTACTTCAAACAGCCTGGAACTAGATGCTAAAAGCAGTCTGTTGGAACATTTGGCTTGAAAGAAACAAGCGTATCTTTAGGTATAAAGAATGCCATCCCTCCAAGGTAGCAGTCCAGGCAAGAGCTATTATTGTGGAAGCGCTGAATCAGAAAAAGTTCTCCACTCTGCCCCTTCTGCCAGAAGAAAATCATTGGATTGGCTTGCTTGCCCCTAAGCACCAGACTCGAAATCAAACAAACCACCATGCTCAGTGGGAAATCCGGCTTGGGAATATTGAGTTCAACAGTTGGAAATTGAAAATGAATAAACTCTGTCTCTTCTTTGACGGAGCCTCTAAAGGCAACCCTGGTTTAGCAGGGTGTGGAGGAGTCATTACGAAAGCTAATGGCAATGTTATTAGCAGGTATGCCTGGGGTCTCGGCAATGATACCAACAATAAGGCTGAGTTCTGCGGTCTTTTTCAAGGACTGAGAATAGCCTGGGACAAAGGAATAACCAACTTATTAGTTTTTGGTGACTCTCGTCTCCTCATTCATGCCAATATTAAAAAGAAAAGTCCTCCCAACATCTATCTGACTCAAATTTTTCTCAGAATTCGTCTTCTCTGTAAAGGTTTCCAGTCCATAAGATTCTTTCACATCCTTAGAGGACTGAACTCCCTTGCTGATAGTGCTGCAAATGACGGTACCCTTCTAAGCAGAGGCATTTTGCACATGGATGGTGTGGGCTCTCGATGGGACATCCCTTAGCTGGAGTGGGACGAACTCTACTGATCTTTAGCGATCCTCTGCGCAGAAACTCTGTCAAAATCTCTGATCTTCGATTTGGTTCACAGGCATCTCATGACCCTCGCCTTCGACCGATCTGTTATTTATACTGATGAATTCGCCCTCAGCAATGCAGTTGTTCTCTCTGGGCCGCTAAAGGAAAAGGAAATCTTGTTTGCAGAGTGGATAGAGAAGAGAGTTCCTCCGATACTGGCGATGGCGAAGACCAGCTCCTCCTTGGGTATATCAGTTGAAGGACGTCTAGCTGAGATCGAATCCTCATTGGGCAGGCTCAGGGGCCGCGTGGATAGCCATGACAACAAGCTGAAAGAAGTCTCTCATGCTGAAGAGAAAACCTGGGATCTTCTTAATGAAGACTTAAGGAAACTGAGAGCTGAACAATCGACCTCCTCTGAGAAACTGGAAGAGTTTAAGGATCAAGTTCGCACTGGTTTCAAGGACGAAGCCAACATGTTGAGCGACTTTGGGACACGCCTAAGCGATCTGGACACAGCAGTCGCAAATCTGGCCTCTAAACTGAACAAGTGATGACCCCAAGCCGGATTCCATGTACTGTGTGTTGCTTCTTGTGTCTTCTTTGTAGATCTCCTCTGTTACCTCTATATTTATGCTAAAATAAGGCTGTGATGCTACGATAGAATCCGAGGCTAGTTCTGAATTAGCACTTACTGCTTGTTTGACTGAAATGCATGTCAAAGCTTTCGGTAGCTGAAATACCAGTTTCTTAATATACTACCTCTATGTTTTTGTTAAAAAAAAAACAGTACCCATACTCTGTTTAACAAAATGGGAGGGTCGCATAGGGTTTGGAAAGCCATTTCTTCTCACACCCTAGGGGGAATTACACGACAAATTACTAGTAATTTTGTCATTTTTACCAATGTTCCCAAATCGAGTTGCAGATGTGTATAACATGTCATAAATTTATCAGAGATTCCTTTGAGTGGTCCTAAGACTCTCCATATCAGTCCCTACCAAATCCAAGACCATCTTGTGCCATTCAAATCCCCTAGAGTCTAGACTAGTCAAAACAATTTTCCCCCAAATTCTCTCTTTGTTGGGAATTTTCGAATTAGATAATTACAACCTACCACTTTACTTGTGGCTCTACTAGTTTTATATTTGTTTTTTTTTAACAAACATGTGTTATATCAACTTTAAAGATGTGGCACATCACAATTTCTTGGATGGTAGAAAAAGCTTTTATGCATAATAACAACAATTATTTTTTAAAAATATAAATAAATACATTGATAAACTTATAAATATTCAATTAATGACCATTTTAATAAATGTTAGATTGTAAATTAACTTAATTAATATATAATAATTTTTAAACACCTTAAAATAAACATTTTCTAAAACATTTGAGTGGAAAAAATATAACTTTTTAAACACCTTGAAGTAAATATTTTATAGAAAATATAATTTTTTAAACACCGTAAAGTAAATATTTTATTAAAAATATAACTTTTTAAACACCTTAAAATAAATATATTAGAGTATTTATACATAGATAACACCTTCACTGTATTAGACAACTATATTTGACCAAACTTTATACATAGATAACATTTTTTTTATAGAGATTCTAATTATTTTTAAAAGAATGTTATTTTTTTCCTAATTGTCTTGTGTCATCACTCCTTAAATCAAAATCACGGAATCGACTGTCGACTTTGTCTTCATCGACTACCACGATATTACCAAGCTCTACGTCTTGGCTCTCCGATGGGGCGGCATGCTGGAATGCTCTTCGAAATGCCTGCCCTCTTCAAAGGTATTTAATTAATAAATTCGCATTCATTTCATGTATTAAAATATCAAAAGCTCTGTTTATGATTTTTTATTCATATGAAGTGTCGCAAATAACATAAGTTATGGCCCGGTGCTCAGGAAGGAGAAATTGCCAAACAAGGAGGTCGCTAAGCATCTGAGTGGCCTTGTCCAGGACGGACAATCGCCAATGAGCACGAGCTTGGTCTAGCTTCTTAAATTCAGTTATGGTTTGTGGGGACCAAGGATATCTTACGAGCTTTTGTGCTTACTTTTTAATCTAAATTTAGTTCTAAAGGTTGTGAGAAATAAATAGTTGTTGCTGCTAGACGATCGCACAAGTGCTCTGAATCCCATGTGGACTCACCACATCAAGGAGAGGATTTGATCGAGAAATTAAAAAATGGAAAAGGAAAAGGAAAAGGATTGACCATTAATTATCATGGTCTTCCAGCGTCAAACAGATTCTTCAGAGAATTGAGGACATCGTCTTTCTCTTGGTCGACAGGAAGATTGTGGAGAGGCTTAAAGATCAACTCTCCAATGCCAACCATCCCATGGCTTGCATGTTACTCGAATTGAGCTCTTAAAGATCAACTCTCCAATGCCAACCATCCCATGGCTTGCATGTTACTCGAATTGAGCTCTTAAAGATCAACTCTCCAATGCCAACCATCCCATGGCTTGCATGTTACTCGAATTGAGCTCTTAAAGATCAACTCTCCAATGCCAACCATCCCATGGCTTGCATGTTACTCGAATTGAGCTCTTAAATTTTAATATTTACATTTTCGGATAGTCCTTACTCCTTATTCAAATATGAATATTAAGACATAATTTTCTTCACTCCTAACATTGGAGTTTTATTTAATACAATTTAAGGATTTCACATCTTTCATAGCTTGTAAATTTACATTATGGTATCATTATTAAAATTTTCAAATGCTTTTTCAACCTCTTTTCCGGCCAATAGTTTTTTATTTGGGATCATTTTTGTCATAATCTCAGGATGTATATGGTTGAAGGATTTTAGAGTCTAGTTTGAGCATGAATTTAAAATGCGGCTAGTTTGATGACATATTCCACAACAAATCATTTTTACAGAACCTGAGGGATGTCCAATAACAGAAATCTTGGACGTGATTGGTCTATTCCCCAAGCTAATTACAGACGAAATGAACGAAGAATTAACCAAAGATATTACGGAGGAAGAGATACAACAGGTCATGCTTTCCTTCCAAAAAGGAAAAAGATCAGGGCCAGATGGCTTCACATTGGAGTTATTCCTAAGTTTTTATGATAAAATAAATGAGGACATATTGGCAGTGGTTAAGGAGTCACAGAAATCAGGAAAAGTGTTGGGAAGCATCAATTCAACCTTCATAACTTTGATTCTAAAAAAAACAGAAAACAAAATCCTTTGACGACTTTGGCCAATATCATGATGTAATATGATATATAAGGTGATATAAAAGGTCATCGCACTAAGATTAAAACCCATTCTGAGCGAGGTTGTAACAGAAGAACAGTTTAGTTTCCTGCACAAGAGAAAATTTCATGGTGCAGTTTCGTTGGCTCAAGATGCAATTCACACCATCAAAAAAAGAGAAGCAATGTGCTTTCGCTCTCAAGCTGGACCTCTTAAAATCATATCATAGTGTAAATTGGACCTTTGTAAGGCTGCTACTAATTCAAATAGGAATGGGTTCATGGGATGTATTCAATCAACCTCTTTTGCAGTATTGATCAATGGATCACCCTCAATCTTTTTTCATCCAACAAGAGGCATCAGGCAAGGGTGCCCCCTCTTACCCTTCATGTTCCTATTAGTTGTTGAAGCTTTGAGCTGATTAATACATAATGCCAAAAGTGATAGAAGGATCGAAGGGGTAAAAGTAACCAACACAGAAGAAATCACTCTTACAGTATTTGTAGATGATTTACTTCTGTTTTACAAGGGTTCGAAGGAAAATCTTAGGATCTATGCCTCTTTACTTGATAAATAGAAGAGGGCAATAGGGATGATGATAAACATAGGCCCAATCAAGCTTGACCCACAATGAATTCACAAAATATTTGGCTCAGCAATCAAAAGAGATAATACCTTACCCATCCATCACAATACATTAGGTTTCAAGTATTTAGGTTTTTTTCTAAAACCAAACTGTTATGCTTTTCAAGATTGGGTATGGCTGTATAAGAAAGTTGAAGCCCGAATTTCAGCATGGACCAATCGCTACCTCTCAAGAGGAGACAGATTCGTATTACTAAAATCAATATTACAATGTATCTCGGTTTATTGGGAATCCATTGCCTAAATCCCCAAAGGAATCTTAACAAAAATAAGGAAGAAGTGCTTTTCATTCCTTTGGATAGCCAGTAAACAAACCAAAGGAATACCGCTAGCAAGGTGGACAACCTTATCTCTTCCAAAAGAGCTAGGAGGATGGGGAATAAAAAACCCTATGTTATTTTGTAAAGCCCTGGTAGAAAATTTGTTATGGCGTTTAGTACAAAATCCAGGCATATTGTGGGGCATGGTATTCAACTCTAAATATTGTCTAGACACCTCAATAATCGAATGGTTCAAGAATCCCAACAAAACTCATAAAAATGGGTCAGTAGGATGGAAAGGAATGGTTTTGTATTTTCCATTAGTAGGACAAAGGGCAGCTTTGAGAGTAGGAAATGGAAGAAGTTTAAGGCTGAGTGAGGACCTGTGGGTAGGGGTGGGCGAGGAATACAAGTTATCAGAGTCTGTACAAACACAGATAAATGCTCAAAGGATCCATAAGCTAGCGGCAAGCTCACCAACCTCAACAAAAAGGAAGAGCGGGTTGGAAAGTCGCACATGATCTGAGACTGGTAGGTGAAGATGCAGAGGAGTGGAACAAATATGTGAACAATCTGGTTGCAAGCTTTGTACAACTATATGAGGACAAATAGGATAAGTTGATATGGACTAAGAATGCAGTGAATGGGGAGTTTACAGCCAAGAATGGTTATGAAGCAGCCATTTTTTAACAGAAAGAAGGGGAAAAAAGGTGGTGGTGGGGAAAAATTTAGGGAATTAACAGCCCTTTGAGAACCATCATAACATTTTGGTTAGCAATGAGTAACAAATTACTAACATGGGAAAATTTGAGGAAAAGAGGATTTCAAGGACCAAGTATTTGTATACTATGCAAATCAAGTGAAGAACAGTCCTCTCATTTGTTCAACTCTTGTCCTTATGCAGGAGACGTATGTACCACTGCAACAAGGAATCTAACGCACAATATGATCATGAATTGCGAAGCTACCTTGGAACAACACGCACAGAATTGGTGGTGGAACACAGGAGTATGTTGTTTCGACACATTCATTTCCCTCTTCATGTATAAAATTTGGGAATCTCGTAATAGAGCAATTTTCAAAAACCATTGGACCCCTTCCGATATTACATCCGTGCTATTGGTTCAGAAAACGCAGGAACACAAAATAATCCCCAAACCAAGCAAAAGACGTGTTGTAGCCGCGTTCGATATAAACAAAATTCGGCCATGGGATTTCGTCGAAAGCGCAAGTCAAGGAAATATTTATTAGGAGCGGGAGGCTTCATTTATCTCTTTGAACACAGGAAAATATCCATCAAATTTTCCATGGGGCATTCTACTAACAGCAAAGCTAAACTATCAACCTTATGGACAATCCTGAAGATTGCCAAGGACAAGTAGGTTCCAAGAATACACATTTTTGGTGATTCAAAATGGCGATCAATTGGGTAAATGGAAAAAGCAATATTAGAGCTCCACATATTCACTATCTGCTAAAAGAAATACAAGCCTTGAAGCCCTCATTTGAATCGGTATCTTTATCTCATATATATAGAGAGATAAACATAAGCAGACACATTATCAAAATTGGCTCTCGAAATTCAACCAAGATTCATTGAAGGGGAGGAACACATCAACGGTCAAGTCACCAATTTATTCATAAGAATATAAGGCTCTCAAGCAATGAGATCGAGAGAAACTTGTCAATTATAGCTAGCAAAACGGGTTTTTTCAAAAAACGCGATATGTTCTTTGTCGATCAAAACTCAATGGAGGAACGGGTATACGCACTATTTTGAAACAATATCAGAGCTGGTGATCGATTATCTCAGAAGCAGCCTGAGAAATACAAAGTTCAAAGCCTTTTGCAGAAGACGTGTTTAGGTTCAACAATGGTTTTTTGTCAAGAATGTAATGCAAGGACATTTGAGGCCGCTCTTTAAGGAGAGAAGGAATGCTCGAGGAGCAATGATGTAAGTCCTTGTGGACAGTCTACATTATTCTCTATGAATAAAACAATTTTTTTCAAATATATATATTCCACAACAAATTAATATTTTCAAAATCAAATAGTAGATTTTCAGAGTTGTTAGTAAAGAATTTTAACCCCTACATCTAAAATTTTGAAAAAATTTAATCTCAACATCTAATGTTTTGAGTGATTATAAAATTTTACTTAATAAACACATCTTTCTAAAACATATCACATATAGATCAAACCTAACCCATAACATAGAGGTGCATTCTACGGCTCCGTAGGGGGGATGTGTAACTCCTTCCATGCTTATAATCGGCTCAAATAAAAATAAAAAATAAAAGAAAATAATTTGATTATACCAAACAATCGGTCGACTTGATAAAGATAAAATAAATATCAAAACATATAGAGCCAATTATAAATTCATATATGAAACCTATTGAGATTCACATTTCCTCAACACACTTAAGCTTTCATTTTAAACTAACTAAATCACATAAAAATTTTCTTAAAAAAATTGCATAAATTTTCTTTCTGATAAAGAAATCTCACGGTATTAAACACAATCACTATTATCTTTTTTCTTCATGATTAATGTAAAAATTTTGGTTAACCCAAATTAAAAATGAAATATTAACCCAAACCAAATCTTTAATATTACAATTACAATCTATTCATTTATGTTCTTATTAATTATTTAGCAAAATGGAATTTGTCTCAACCACAATCTTTGTTTTAACTTTATTTTAAAACAAAAAGGCTTATAGTGTTAAGTTTAAAAAATTAAATCAAGTTTTAAATATAATATTCTTCTTTAAGTTTAATATTCATTTCATTGTGTCCGCGCATTCTACATCCCAGTAAGAGGGATGTGTAACTCCTTCCGTGCATATTGCGCCGAAAGGCGCATTCTACAGCCCAATAAGGAGATGTGTAACTCCTTCTATGTTTATAATCGGCTTATAGCCCAAGTTCTACAATTTGTATTTTTGAGGGTCTTTTATCAGTGCTATACAGTCATGATAGCATAATGAAGGCTTGTAGCTTGTAACATCTCCCAATGCACCTGTTACCATTATCTTAGCCCTAGATTAGACCTATTATTATGCCCTTAATCAATCATTAATTCCCAATACCGGGATCTATTAGATGAGCGTCTTTTTTAAATATGTGGATTTTTTCTTCAGTAATTGGCACTCCTTTCTTTTCCTTTGTTGTTGATTTAAATAAAACTAAACTTAATGCAAAACACTCCAACTCTTCTTCACTTGTATTGAATGTCGATTCCTTCTTGGAGATATTGCTTGTTAGTTAATGGAGATCAATGAGTCCTTGAGGATTACCTTTGATTGATTGAAGCAGTGGAGCAGTTTTACTGCAAGCTTGGGAGGCTCAATTAATCTATTATGGGAGAGAGCGTTCAATTTTGAAACCAATTTTCATGCTTTCAAGTTTTTATCGAAAAGCCAACCCCAAATTATTGATCACTTATGTTGTCTTTCAAGGGTGAGTAATATTGATGCAATTCTATGTGAAAGAGATGCCCCGTGCACCTATGTATGGATCACCCATGCCCAAAATTGGATTTCAGAAGGTTCAATTGTTCATTAAGGGATTGTTTACATTGTTTTATTAGTCTTGAGGTTTTATGTTGAAAAATACTCAGGAAAAGGTGATATCCTTTATTGCCTACATATATAAATCATTGAATGGTAAATGAATATTTGATGATGTTTTAAATCATCTTATTGCCCCTTATTTCCCCATGTATTACATTCTACACCTCGTAATAGCATGAATAAGGTTATTGCGCACCTATAAGTCTACACATCGTAATGTAGTTTTTATTTAGATAACTTCATTGAAGATTGCTTTCCTAGGAAAGTCTTTGATAAAGCAATTTTAAGTCTAAATTGTTCATCTTCTAACGCATCTTTTACATGTACAAATTGAGTATGAATCAGATAACACTAACAAATTAATTGGATAATGGATAATGAAACAATGTCATAAGGAATCAAGAAATAATCTAATATATTTCTTTTAATTTTTCACATGATTTTAAAAAATTTGAAATTTACCATGAAGAATAATAATAAAAAGATAATTGTTATAAATTAACAACGTTGAATATGCACTCAACCAATAATTTAAAAGAATCAATATCTATAATTTAATTTGAAATGTACAAAGGCTTTCTTTTACCATTGGAAATTATTTGTGGAGCTAAACCCTTAGAGGTTAGCTAGAATTTGATGGATGGTTTAGTGGACTCAAACTATATTGGAAGCACTTATTGTGGAAATCCTTAAATCTTTCCTTTGTTGCCATGCGAATGAAGTGGATGTCATTGAGGGTGTTAAACTTCTTTGAGGACTTTTTTTCTAGCACAAGGAACCTTGGAAGAAGCCAGATTTTGGAGGCCATGTGGCATCATCAACCACTTATTCCTTGATTATTAAATACTTTTTCCTTTTGTTATGGGCCTTGTGTATTTTATCATTGTACAAGTGGCATTGACCACCTTATTTTATTGTATTGTTAAGGTTTTTGTTTGCAATCTCCACTTGTACAATGATGAGATACATAATGCCCTAATAAAAGGGAAAAGTCTTGCACAATGAAAAAGAACCCTTCTTGAAAGCACATGAAAAATAATTATGCTTGCATAGTGAAGGGTTTTTACATAAAACATCATTCATGATTGAACAATGGCACATGATGTCAATGAAGAAGTATGTTGCAAGAAATTGTTGCATATTCTATGGATAACCAAATTTAGATCATGCAATTTACTATACTTGTCATTGGGTGACACCCCGATTGTATAAGTCACATAGTTTAGGTAAGTAATCCTTCGATACTTGCAAAATATTCATGCGTGTCACCAACATATTAAATAATGTACGTTGCCAGTTTCCATGCATATTTAGTGGTGGAAAAGGCTTAAAATATTGTGTTTTTGGCCACTATGATAAAGTGTTAAAGTTAAAGTTGAAATCACAAGGCCCAAACTTGAGAACATCTTTAGTTCCCATGCATGGAATTCTCCAAAGAAAACCTATAAAAACATGGACCTCTTAAGAGTTCCAAGAGTTCAATGAATGTAATGATTTTTTGTACAAGTGGAATGAAGAATCCAATCATCCTCTAGTTCCAAATTCATCGTTTCTCATTAGTATCATCAACATTTTTACTAAAGGGGTCCACTAGTAAAATGATTAGTCGAGGGTAGAAGATTTGTTTGTGGGGTCAGAGTTGGCCGTGGGGAAAGGAGGAGAGGGGATGGGTGGAGGAGGTGATCCTCCACATATCCTCTCAATTCTATTGTGCCTATCATGATAGTTTGAAATATATGTTTTGGTAGTAGTAGTACAACTAGTTAATTAATATATGGAAGATGACACATGAAGACCGCAGATCGTAAGAAATCACCAAGGGTAACAAGGGATCACAATGGTGATTTAGTCTCAATTTTTTTGAATTAAAAAAGTATTGATGTGAAAAATGATGAATCAACATATTTATAACTCTAGCATGGTTCAAGCATATATCTAGTGAAACACATAAGGATGTCCAAATGAATTTCCATAGTGGGTGGTGACATCTATATATAGTGTTACAATTTAGTAAATTTTAAAATTGCATATGGACACAAAGACTGCCTTTAATGGAGTCTCTGGATCCATATATTATGTTAAAATTTAGTAAATTATACAAATTCATTGTCAAAATTGCAGTTTTCCATTGTCGAGGTGAAACAACTAAAATTGACTAACATAAACGACTAATTCATATTCTTAATCGTTGTTATTTAGTCATATTTGTGTTATTGTGACTAAATTAGTTGTTTAGGTTAGTCATTTTTATTTTAGTCATGTGTTATCTAGTTGTATATTTTATCTCGTGACTAAATTAGTCATTTTTAGCTGGCTCACTCAAAATTGCTCAATTTTGGTCGTTTATCACTTGAAAAAACTATGGTGACTAAATTTTTTAGCGAGAGAGAGAGAGAGATGTGGGGTAGTTAGTGGAAGGGTCCAAGTTGATTAGGGGAGATAGAGAGGGGGGGGTTACAGGTAGGGGGAGTAGAAGAAAGAGAGGGAAGTTGGTTAGGGGTAGGGGGATATGAGGGGGGTTAGGGAGGGAGAGAGGGGAGCGGGTGTTAGGGGGTTGGGAAGAGAAGGGGGTGTAGTGGGAATTTCTCCCCTACTACGTGCAAAGGCACCTACCCTAGATCAATCGGATCATAAGGTATATTTCATGGTGTGAAGTGTCTTTCAACCTCGATTTACAATAATAACAGACAATGAAAAAGAACATAAATATTTTTTATGGTTTTTATCTAACTAACAATAAGTAACTACAATAGTCATACATTTTTTAAAAGTGGGCCACTACAGCCGTCTGAGGAAATGGTCCCGTGGCTCCACGGTTTGGGTCTTCAGTCATCTCCACTAGTGGTTGACAGATAGGGGGAATGGATCCAAATGGGTATGGAGCAAGCTCAACATACACCGTGGGAATGATATGGCGAAAATGCGAAGATAATGCTGAAAGATGAAGAGTGAAGGACTAGGTGACCAAGAAAAAAGTGTTTGTGGTGAGATCTTCACAATGTATTTATAGGATGGTCCAAGGTTTCTTGACCCATGGTATTTTATTGTGCATGGTGTTTATCTATGGTTTTTGACCCATTCTCATTTTAGGGTTGTTTGGCCCTTTTTGGAGAGAGTGGGAATAAATCACAATAAATGCTCAACTTCCTTTTATTTATGGAGAAAGGAATAATAATGTTTTGGACCATATTTGGTGGAATTTTAGTTATGAAGGTCAAAATTGAGGAAATAATGGTGGGAATATGATGTACAATTATGGTTTGGACCATAGAGAGCTAGGTGAACATTTTTTAGTGTTAATAGATTGCCCCCTGATGTGTGCGGCCAAGCTCATCGTATGGTTGATAGAAATCATAGGATCAAGGGGGAAATGGTGACAACGGTGGAGAGACTAGAGATGACCACAGAGGAGTGGAGTATCCTCATTCGAACTGCAATGGATTTTGGTTTGTATTTATTCTCAAAAATGGATGAGGTACATATAATCTCAGACATGTATATGGACGAGGTGGGCATACCCATGCTCGTAACAATGTATGAATATAAAAATGGGTATCAAGGCTCAAATAATGTGAGTTGGTCAATAAATATATACAACTGGTAGTACATAATGGTGGCCTCAATGGGAGGCTAAATACAAATACTAATATGAAGAACTGGTACATAGGAACAATGGCATTCTCATAGAATGAAATATCACAACAACTAATGCTCTGTTAAATCTAGAGGTGTACATAATCGAATGGACACAATGACTGTGATTCATAATCTTTGACGTAAAATAAACAACATCAAGTATTGTAGATACTTAGAAGCATGACACTAAGGGGATTCCGAACATTGTCACCAATGAAGCTCAGAAATCACAAGGGACATGAAATTGTATGGGTCCAAAAAATAGACTCACCAATGTGCTACAATCAGGTGACAATCGGGGTCTTCGACCAAATAATGAAGGAACCATTACCATGTATGAATCTCAACGGTGCGATGATGGATTTGAAGTCAAGCACATGAGACACAACCAACCCAAAAGGCACTAAGGACTCCTTTCAAGTGTTCCAAGGAAATCATCAATGAGGTGGATGAAACCAAGATACAGGGAACTCTAGGTCTATCCTCTGGAATAGATGTGTTGGCGTCGACAAAGGGAGACCTGCAACTAACAAGGAAATGAGGTTTCCTTGATAGACGCATGAGGGGAACAATGAGAGATGTGGAACAATCAAGGGACTGAGACACTGAACGGGGAATAGGGGCAGGGAGGACGGGGGAATCGTACTTCCTTTTTCTAGAGTATGACGATAGGGATGACCTAGCAGCAAATGATATTGACTCCTGGGAAGGGATGATAGCTGTGAAATCGAGAAGATAACTGCAATGGAAAATACTTTGGGAAGTAACTAGACTAGTGATATCCAGGGTTTCCAATGGAGCCCCATTAAAGAGTACTCTGAACAAAGGTGGCCCAATGGGTGAGTGCTGCCATAATGTGAGACCATATGTGGGAACCAAAAGGCATCATTGTGGCCTTCTTCATATTTAAGTATCACTAAAAAGTGATATAAGTATGCTCAATATGATACTATCTCGTGGATTTTTGTTGATCCCAAGACGGTAAATGCTCGATGGTGTTTTCATGTTTAGAGAGTCTGAAAACATGAACAAGACTCCAATGGTTCTCTTTTTCGTACAGTAGTCTCCTAAGCCCGAAAAAGGATAAAAGTGTACAAAGGAGAGCTCTCCCATCCAAAAGGGGCAGAGAGACTTCTTTTCAGTTGGTAGTCCAACCTAGCCGAAAAAGGTTAAACCTATATTGATTGGGTGGTCATTCAAATACTTTTATGAGCATGAACAAAGCCAAGTTTTCTCGACGATATTTTCTTTGTGAGAGGGATGGAAAAGAGCTTAAATACAACCCATAAATGAGCTTTTTCATAAGTTACGGTCCCAATGTTCGACAAAACATAAAGAATACAAAGGAAAACATTCCTAGCGAAAAGGTGCTAGGGTGGTCCTTTTCTTTATATGGACTACGTAATCCAAAAAAGGAGATAAACGAGGCTACATAGATTCCCTTTCGAATACTTTAACGAGTGTGAAAGGATGCAAGCATGCTCGAAAATATTTTCATTCTTTTAGGAGTCAGAAAAGAGCTTAAGAGAAACTTTGTAATGGTCAGTCTAAAAATTAGGAAGTGTTCAATGTACCAAAAGGGATGATGTTGTGAACATGTTTAATATGCATAACAGTGGAACACTGGTGGGCCCTCCTTACAGGATGATGGATGGCAGGGAAATAATGCCATGTTTGCAGTATAGATGGAGCGGATGGCTCATGAACATGCCAATACGTACAAGGTTTGATTTGCGTGGTGGTACAAAAATCGAGGTGGCTCTGGGAAAATCAGTAGGGAGGGAGGCATTCTAGTAGATCGTTTCTTCACCTGGGAGATTTTTGCACAGTGGTAGCAGCTACCTATCCTCATAGAGGATGATCCATACCTGAGCATGGACTACAGGGGAGATCTGGAGATGCCTCAACCTCGAGTACAGGTCTAGGGACCTGACGGTATGCTATCATAGTGGTAGCTAGATCATACATGTGATAGATATTGATGACATACTCTGTGCATGTGCAGATGTGGGACTGCACCCTCAAGCAGGGTACCATCAATGCAGGGGCAGGGTGGAGTGTTTAGATCCACCCGCTCATGGGTAGAGGAGCCAGCGGAGTTTGACATTGGACTCACTGCAGCTAGATGTGGAGAAGCTATTGGAGGGGGTCACCGACTCACGGTAAAAAAATAAAAACTATGATACAAGGGTATGAATGGTGAGCGACTTCAGGCATAGAACCTCCTTAGGTAGAGCCCATTGTGGGGATTCTTCAATAGGCGACTGTTGGATTCAGCGAGGATATATTCCCCCTTGTCGAGACATCAATGGATGACATATGGGACATATCACATGGATTCAAACTTCCCTTTATAGTCTTATCATGGCTTGGTCGTAATTGAGGACTAGGCCCCCCTCGCTAAAGGTGCATGGATGGACGTGGGAGTCATAATGGGACTTCAAACGAGTCTTATCTGCTTCAATTATTTGGAGAGAAAAGTGAAGTTCCTCGTTGGTTTGTTCAAGCATAAGTATGAGTTTTTTCTAACAGTGAAGTATCAGGTAGAAGTTCGACGGCAAGGCGGAGCGACATAATCTGGAATTCAATGGGAAGAACCGATTCCACACCATGGACTAAGTGAAATGGGGTAAAACCGGTGGTGGTTTCAAGGATATTTCCATCGTCATGAAAGTGGTGCCAAGATAGATCAAGGGGATCTTCCACAATCGATGAGGAGGAATTACTACTCAAAGTAGAGATCGTGTAAATGGTGTCATAAAAAATGTAGTGGTAATTTCTACCCCACTACGTGCAAAATCACCTACCCTAGATCAACTGGATCATAGGGTAGATTTCATGGTGCGAAGTGTCTTTCAACCTCGACTTACAATAATAACAGACAATGAATAAGAACAAAAATATTTTTTGTGATTTTTATATTTTTTATCTAACTAACAAAAAGTAACAACAATAGGCATAAATTTCTTTGAAGTGGGCCACTGCAGTCGGCTGAGAAAATGGTCTCGTGGCTCCACAGTTTGGGTCTCCAGTCATCTCCACTAGTGGTTGACAAATAGGGGGAATGGATCCAAATGGGTATGGAGCAAGCTCAACATACACCGTGGGAATGATATGGAGAAAATGTGAAGATAATGGCGAAAGGTTAAAAGTGAAGGAATATGTGACAAAAAAAAAGTGTTTGTGGTGACACATTCACAATGTATTTATAGGATGGTACAAGGTTTCTTGACCCATGGTATTTTATTGTGCATGGTAATTATCTATGGCTTTTTGACCCATTCTCATTTTAGGGTTTTTTTCCCCTTTTTAGAGAGAGTGGGGATAAATCACAATAAATGCTCAACTTCCCTGTATTTATGGGGGAAGGAATAATAATGTTTTGGACCATATTTGGTGGAATTTTAGTTGTGAAGGTCAAAAATGGAGGAAATAATGGTGGGAATATGATGTATAATTATGATTTGGACCATATTGAGCTAGGTGAACATTTTTTAGTGTTAACGGAAGGGTAGGGGTTATGAGTAAGTGGAGGAGCAATGAAGAGAGCGAGAG
>LPNX011162225.1:69419-86185 GCA_001517045.1 Pseudotsuga menziesii | reverse complement strand
GAGGGGAATGTATAGGGGGGAGATAGAGGGAGGAGGGGGGAGACCGAGAGGTGGGGATTTAGGGGTGGGATGAGGAGAGACAAAGAGAAATGGGAATGTATAGGAGGAGAGAGAGAGGGAGGAGGGTGGAGAAAGAGAGGTGGGGATTTAGGGGTGGGATGGGGAGAGACGGAGAGAGAGGGGATATTCTTAGGGGTGGGGGGGGATGGGAAAGAGAAAGATAGGTGGCTGGGAGGGGTCAAATATAGAGAGAGAGGGAGAGATACCCTGGGGGTTAGATAAGAAGGATTTAGGGACAATGGGAGAGAGATGTGGGGTTAGAGAGAAAAAGAGAAGGGTTAGAAAGGTGGTGTGTGCAGGATAAAGGGATAGAAAGGGGGGATGTGAGGGGAGAGAGAGAGAGAGAGAGAGAGAGAGAGAGAGAGAGAGAGAGGTTAAATAGGTGGTGTGTGAGGGATAAAGGGGTAGAAAGAGGGGATGTGTGTGTGTGTGTGAGAGAGAGAGAGAGAGAGAGAGAGAGAAGGGTTAGAGAGGTGCTGTATGAGGGATAAAGGGATAGAAAGGGGGGATGCACGCGCGCACGCGCGTGTGTGTGTGTGTGAGAGAGAGAGAGAGAGACAAAGAGAGAGAGAGAGATTGATTTAGGAGGGGAGGGAGGGAGGTATACTGGGAGTGATATATTGGAAAAGGAAGATATATAATAATGAGAGTGGAAGGGATGGACAAAGAGATTGTGGGAGGGAGAGATAGGGGTAGGATGTGAGATATAGATATGGAGAGATGTAGAAAGGGTATATTGGGGAATTGTGTGAGGAAGAGAGAGGGGTGGGGTGTGATATATTGATAGTCCTGTTGAGGCCCCAAAATTCGCAGGCAGCAACAGTAAGGGATTCTCCCCAATCGACATGCCCAACTAGCCCGTTGACTGTTTGGTATAGGGAATCCGTCCGGTTTACGGTCCGGCTACCGTAGGTCAAGTACAAAACAAAGGCTTCACCGGTTACGGCCCGGTCCACCGAGTTTTTGTATTTTTTGACTTAAATTATGAAATGCAAGTGCCTAATTAACATGCAGGGTGATAAGATGCAAGGAGCAGTCACAATGTGATGCACAGGTTCTTACCTTGCGTCTTAGACTCACTAGCATCTGAACCACATACAATAAGAAATTAAACTAACTACCTAAACTATCCCTAGGGAGCAAGATTATCATTTATTAGTGAGTAATACATTTTGCACATGCATCATAAGAGTTACAGATAGCTGATACCTCTTTCAAAAAGCATGAACAATTACAGATATTTAAACAACCAGATAGCCAATCATTTTATGAACAACATTTATTACTCACAGTGGAAAACATCACAAAATATACTAAAGAACATTTAACAAGAACATAGGTTCAGGAGGTCAAACACTCTCACAGTTAATGGAACACAGCTGAAAACGAAATAGTTCCCCTTCAACATTGTTCATTTAATCACATTGATACATTCCACATTTCGCTTTCTCCGGCAGGAAAAAGTTGCAGTTTCTGATTGTAAAACGAAATAGTTCCTCTTACAAGCAAAAAATGGATTACAAATTTTCGAGGGAAAAAGTCCTCTTCTAAGTTCTAACTTTATAATATTTAAACTATCACAGCAGGCCTTTTGGGCTCCCCCCCCAAACATGTGGCATTCCAGTTTCTCCGACGTTTCAGAATCTTCTTGTTTATCTTTTCTGCACATGCTCATGATGGGAGGGGTAACTGATGGACCTTTCAGGTTTCCATCCCCATCGCTATTCATTTGTCTCTTCCTTCGTTTGTCCATATTTAGGCCCGTCTTCCTTCGCGCTATAGCAGTTTGACCGATTTCTGTAACCCACCTGCATTCAAACGACTAGCATCATTCATTGGAAACGCATTCAAATGATGTCAACAAAAATGGCTAATCATCGAGAAGGTCATGCACTGCGTTATTACCACAAGGTAAACACTGGCACCACTACCTTGACAAGAAGCGGGAACTCATCGGATACTCAGAATAATAGCATCGGAAGCTAAAAGTCCCACTACAACCATAACGGCGGAAAGGAACAAGGCAACAGACGAGTGACCGAAGGGCGGGAAAAAATCCTCAATCGAAAGCCGGGAAGGTTTGGACACCGGAAGCCACAAGGCTTTCCTAGCCGCAACGGCAGAAGAGGAAAAACTACGGGCAAGCGGCGGAGGGAGGAAACTCAGTCGGACGTCGGACGGACTTCTACTTCGGAGGCCAAATCACTTTGGGAGCCGCAACGGTGGAAGCGAAAAGGTTAGAGTCAAGCAATGTGGGCAGAACAAAATTAATCGGGAATTGGAAGACTTTGACATTGGAAGGGAAAAGGCTTCCCCGGCCGCAATGGCGGAAGAAAACAGCTTCGGGTCCGAGGCTAAAAGGCAAACGTACGTCGGCAAGAGGATCGCTTTATGCTTCGGATGGCTAAGCGATTTGGGAGCCGCAACGGCGGAAGAGAAACAAGTTGTCAGCCGCTGATTTAACTTAAGATGACGCCCAGTATAACAGAAAACAAGCAATGGTTGAAACCCGTTTGCTTCCGAAACAGCGGACCTTCAGAGACAAAGACAATTTACCCCTGGCTAGGCATACCAAACTCGCATCAGCGACCAACCATAAAAATGATACACAGGCAATCTTTAAAGCAGGCTGTAACCCAATCTTAAAAATCATTCAACATAAAACACGACCAACGATTCAAGCATCCAGCGATGAAAACGACTTTAAATTATGAGGAGGGGCCCAAAATTCAGAAATTTGGGGAGAAAAGTTGCAGCTCCAACAATTGACGATTACCTGGTGAACCTATATCTCTAGGCAATTAATCTTTGAGTGACCAACTGTTTAACAACAAGTGCATCCCATTGAATTCTTCCAGCTATCTGGATTTCTCGAATGTCGGAAGTGTGTACCTTCAATCATTGATAATAGTCCCATTTAGGAGAGTGGAAACCAAGATTTTCAAGTCCAGATGACTCTGTTGATGCCAGAGGATGAATATCATTATTACCTTTGTCTTCAGGTAGCTAATAGCTTTGGACACCACAGGATTATAGCATATGATAAACAGAAATATTTGTTTGTTCCTCATTCCCATGCCTTTTTAGCACTTTTTTGTGCTTTTGGACTTTTGTCCTTTTTCATATGAGTTCTCCTGTATGCCTTTCTTACTGAATTTTAATTCAGGATCCTCTATCCCATAGTGTCCTTTTGTGTGAGTGGTGTACTTCAAGTTTCAGCTCACGGACGGAGAGGATCTTTCAGCAATTTAGTACTTATGATTCAGCACCTGCTTTGATTTATGATGCTTTCATAGGAGTTTTTTTACTCTTCATTTTCCTTTTGGCACTCGTTTCTTGGCATGGGATCATTTATATTAATATACTGTTCACCTTGCTCCTTTCCATGGGTCCTCTGCTGTCGCTCCTTAGAACATTTTAAGTGTGACGTGGATGGAGCCCCAACATAGTATTCCAGACTCTTCGAATCTGGTTTATTTCACAGGGGTTAAGCAGGACTTCAATGCACACAGAGTTTATTCAAGAAAACTACTAAAATGGAAGAAGTTCAGTTAGCAACACACAGTGTGGGACTCAAAAAATGTTTATCATTCCCAAACATTTTGATGTTCTCCATGCAACCGCGGGTTCATCCCCTTTATTGAAATCCGTAAAACTTAAAATAAAAACAAACTGAAAAACATGACTCAAAAAATAGCTTATTTATATACAAAACAGAAGAAATCAAAGAAACTCAAGAAAAATAAGGCTTGAGAACCAAACCATTCACTAGTAAGTTCTCTTCCCACCCCTGTAGATCCTGCAGCTTGTAAGTAGAAGGGCCAAGTTTTGCTGCAATCTGAAAAGGTCCTACCCACAACTACTGAAATTTAGTGTGCTTCCCTTTCTCGTCATGGGGGTGATCCCATTTAAGGACTAAGTCTCCTACTTCAAAGTCTTTTGTTCCAGCTTTATGTTTGTCAAACCATCTCTTAACTAGCTCTTGTTGTTGCTTGAAGCGTTCTCGGGCTTTAGATCTATCCTCTTCTGCTTTCAGAAGATTATATATTCTTATTTGCAAAACTTCATCATCCGACCCCCTAGACTCTTGAGCTAGTATGGAAGATGGTAGCATGATATTGGGAGGAAGGATGGCTTCTTTACCATAGACAAGGGTATATGGAGACACTCCAATCGCAGACTTGGAGGTGACTCTATCGGCCCAAAGGGCATTGGGTAATGCTGAGTGCCAACTCCTCTAGTTTTCTACTATAGTCTTCTTTAAAATTCTAATCAGATTTTGTTGGAGGATTCATCCAGGCCATTTCCTTGTGGATAGTAATTAGCAGAATAATGCAATTTTATTCCTTTGTCATGAGCAAAAGCAGTCAATTTAATTGATGAAAAGTATTTAGCATTATCAAATACTAACGAAACTGCAACTCCAAACTTGGTCATGATATGATCTTGCAGGAAGCTGATGACTTCGTCTTCGTTTATCTTGCGCAGCAGGATAGCTTCTACCCAGCGAGTGAAATAATCAGTAGCAGTCAGAATGTACTTGTGCTGCAAAGAGGAATTCGGCTTTATTTCTCCAATTATATCCAGCCCCCATTGCTCGAATGGCTCTGTGATCATCACAGGATTTAAGGATGCTGCTACTTTAGGTTGTCTCTCACTACACCTTTGGCAAATATCACATTTTCTGACATGTGCGTGTGCATCTTTGAAGAGTGTAGGCCAGTAGTAACCTTCCCTGAGGATTTTGTGGGCTCTGGTATCCCCTGAATAATGTCCTCCAGCAGGACCATCATGCAATTCTGACATTAATTTTTTCGCATCTTCCTTTTCTAAGCATCTGAGAAGAACCCCATCGTAATTCTTTCTGAATAATACCCCTTCCACAATTTGATAAGATGTTGATTTAAGACGTAGCGTTCTTCTTTGCTTGGAACTCCAATGTTCAGGTAACAGCCCTGCCTGCAGGTAATGTACAAGGTCTCTATACCAAGACTCGGGAGCTGTAAACAAAGGACATACATCCATTACATGTAATTCGGTCTCATCCCCCCAAGCTTGATCTTCACTGTTCCCACTTTGAGTCATCAATTTGCACAATCCCTGACCTTTAACTATAGAGGATGGCTTGAATTCAAGGTCATACTCTTGAAGAGCTGTTACCCAGTTGCCTCTTCTTTCTCCTAAATCCTTCTGTATAAGAAGAGATCTTACGGCTGGGTAGGGAACTATTACCTTGGTTCGATTCTTTAATATATAAGGCCTGAATTGCTTTACTGCTTTGAATACTGCGTAAGCTTTTTTATCAACAGCTAGGTAGTTCAATTTGGCCCCTTGTAGACTAGTACTCATAAAGGAGATTGGGAATTCATGCCCCCCTTCTTCTTTTTGGGTGAGCATGGCTTCCAGTGAATCATCGGATGCAAATGTATACAGAATAAATTCTTTATCAAAGTCTGGGCTTTTCAAGGAGGGTGCGTGTGCAACAGCAGTTTTAATTTTGTTGAAATCATTCTTCTCAATTTCAGTCCACTTTAATTGTGCATTCTTCTTGACCATCTGCTGCAGTGGCTTAACCGTCTGAGCGAAATCCGGCACAAACCTTCGCACGAAATTTATGGTTCCCATGAATGATTGCATCCCCTTTTTATTATGGGGCAAGGGGATTTTTTCAATAGCCTTAATTCTTTCTGGATCAATGGAGATCCCTTTCTTTGACACTATGTGACCCAGCAACTTGCCTTATGTGACAGCAAACACACATTTCTTAGGATTGAGTGAGATGTCGTACTTCCGACAGCGTTCAAA
Organism: Pseudotsuga menziesii; assembly: GCA_001517045.1. Classification (NCBI taxonomy): domain Eukaryota; kingdom Viridiplantae; phylum Streptophyta; class Pinopsida; order Pinales; family Pinaceae; genus Pseudotsuga; species Pseudotsuga menziesii. The sequence goes on along the minus strand of LPNX011162225.1, from coordinate 80,320 downwards.
AATCTGCCTTAAGTGAAATGCGTGCTCTCCTCTTTTTTTCGAGAATATCATAATATCATCAAGGTACACTACAATGCTGCGGCCGATCAATCCACAAAAAGCTATGTCCATAGCTCTCTAAAATGTTGCTCCCACATTTATAAGCCCAAAAGGAATCCTTCTGTAGGCAAAGGTTCACCATTTGGTCCTGAACGTTGTCTTCAACCTGTTTTCCTCGGCTACTAGTACTTGATTGTAGCCAGAGAAACTGTCCAATAACGAAAACAGTTCAGAACCTGAGACCATTTGGAGCAATTGCTCCATGGGTGGCACCGGGTAATTATCTTTATCAGAAGCTCAGTTCAGATTTCTGAAATCAACGCATAATCTGATCTCTCAAGATTTTTTTCTAACTGGTACCAGATTTGATACCCACTCAGAGTGTCTAACTTTAAAAATGATTCTAGCATCCAATAATTTCTTCACCTCACTCTGAATCAGTGGTTCCAGCTTTGGATGCATTTTTCTCAAAGGCTGCTGATACGGCTTGACTCCGGCTTTGATGGGAACAATGTGCTTGATGATTCTGGTATCGTATGTTTTTAAATCTTCGTATGTCCAGGCAAAGACATATTTATATTGTTTGAACAGACTGACAAACTTATCCCTTTCTGATGGTGAACAACATTTGCCAAGATTCACAAATTTAGGACTCGCCTCAGTCCCTAAATTTATTAGCTCGAACTGTAGAGATGAGCTATGCATTTTCACATTGGCTGGTCTTCTAAACTTTTCATTTAAGGCGAACATTCTTTCTAATGTTCTGACACCTTTAGGAATGAAGTTGTCATATTTCATCTCGGCCTAATGCTCTTCATCGTCTATAATCGCTCCTTTAAACACCTCGTCATTTGTCAAACATTCTATGATTTGCTGATCATCGTCGAACACTCGCAAGTTGGTGATCATATCCGGTACTGAGGGCCTGAAAAGCAGTTTGACTGAACACCGATTATTAGTGGGTACGAGTCTAGTGGCTGATGTGGCCAACAGATCAGCAGCTGCGTTTTTAATTCTTGGAATTGAAATAATGTTGAATGCATTAAAACATTTAAGCAAATCCCATACCTCATTCTGGTAAGCCTTTAAGTGAGGAGAAACACAATGTATCTGATTCCATATTTGTTTCACAATAATTTGAGAATCCCCAAAAAAATTTAGATTACTTACCTTTAATTCAATTGCCTTCTTGAGTCCCTGCACCAGTGCTTCGTACTCAGCTGTATTATTAGTACGCTCAAACTCTAATCTACATGAAAGGAAATGTTTATCCTGTTGTGGGTCGATCAGGACACAGCTAGCCCCTGACCCTTCTAATGTCTTAGAGCCATCAAAAAACAAAATCCAAAAATCACTAACTACTGAAGGTGAATCTACTCCTACTGCTAAGCTTACTATATTACAGTCAATCTCATCAGCCTGTGAGAATCGAAGGAGATCAGGCTGGGTGTCAGATGTGTTGCTGGCTTCTTCTGCTTGATAATTCCCTAGTTCCAACTTAATAAAATAGTTTCCCAGTACAGAATCCACTGGTACATTCTTCTCCTCTAGCTGAGTAACATTGACTTCATGTGAGGCTCTCTTAGAATATTAATCTGGTTTGGACTCCCTCTGTATGGAAACCAAAGATGGGACCAATCTGAGGCGAAATATCCATTTAAATTGGCCGACCAATCTCTGCTCATGACAAGACCGTAAGCGTCTGGTATATCAGCCACCACGATGTTAATAACTTGGCAAACTTTTTCATTAGATGCCAGACGGACTAGGACATCTTCCAGCTCACCAATTACCTTTACATATGTTCTATCTAATTGAACCACCCTCCACGTGGATGGCTTAGGCTGCCCATTAATATTTTTACAGACTGATATGGGAATAACATTTACCGACGCCCCTGAGTCTACCAAGCAATTATGTACATTATGATTGAAAATTTCAAACGTGAGGAGGAAAGGTAGATGTTTTCTTTTAGACTTACCTCCAACGCTGGTTTCTCCAATTTCTTCTTCTTCCTGAGGTAGATTGTTGGCAGGCAACCTCTCATCTGATGCCTCAAGTGCTTTCAACAGTCTTTCTTTTTGCTGCGGCACTTTACACATTTCGAATAGCGAAACATTCACTTTGACCTTCTTTAAATCCTCCACTATGTCATAATCCATCGACTGTTCAATGGGATGAGGTTTATCAGCATTTTCTTCATTTGGTTGGGCCCGCGCTTCATTTTGCCTAGGATTTTGGCTGGTAATAGTGAATTCTGGAGTTTTATCAATCAAAGATTTGTTTTGAAATTTCTTCTTAACATTTCTCTGCAGCCTCTTAATCTTTGGGAGTATAAGGCTGTCTTCCTTAACCGTCCCTTGGCTCCTTGTGGCTACGTTGGTTTCCATAACGTCCTTGTACCCCTGAGTCTTTTCCTCCTCAGCATCAAATAACGAGACCGAATTCCATAGAGCCATGGTTTCCTCTTCCTGTTCTTTAGTCGAAGTAGAAGCAGAATTCTCTTTTCTTTCTTCATCTCCCTCTTCTGTTAATCTAGAATCTAACAGTTGATTCATGACCAACGTCATCGAATTAATCCATTGAGGACAATTCTTTTCAGAGTGTGGTTGTTGGTGGAAAGTGCAAAAATTGTCCAAGCCTACCTCTGTCAGATTCATAGATGCGGTATTGTGGGGAGGAGGTTGAGACTGATGGTTATACTCTCTTTTCTTATAATATGGCTTATAAAACTTTGGTGCTTCCTTCTCTTTCTCCAAGTCTATGATTTTGTTGGAAAGCTTCTGCATCATTTTGGCCATATTTTCAAGATTTGGCGATTTCTCCTCTTTAGGCTTAGTAAACAATAAGGATTTTCTGCCTGCACCTTTTTCTCCTGACTGCTCTGGATAATCTTCAATACTCTCTCTTTCCGCTTCCACTAATTCAGCCTCTTCATAGGTTTCCGTCAAAGTAGGCTTGGCCCTGCCTTTGGCAAACATGGCCAGATTAGGGCCTAAAGCTGAAGTATAATATTCAATCAGAACTTTGTGTGAAGGTGTATCCATTTCAGAGAAATTCTTGAGATAGGCTACAAACCTTTGTGTGAAACTGTGCACCTTTTCCTTTCTTTCTTTCTTCAAGGCGCATAGCCCTTTCATGAGGGCTGCATGAGTTTTCTGAGTTGCATACTTACTTCTGAAAATTCTTTCGAAGGTATCCCAATCAGGGATAGAGTTAGCAGGAAACCCAAAGTACCATGATGCTACAGCTCCTTTAAGGGTATGTGGGAACAGTCTGCACACCACATCTTCATGTTCCCCAGCCCTTAATCCTTCAATCGCCAAGTAAAAACTTTGTAGATGATCATCTACTAGTATTTTCTCATTTGGGTCGAACTTGGGCAACATCTTGTCAAAGGCTTGGGGTAGGTCGTGTAATGGAGGTGTCAGGTTTAATGGTGATCTGGCTCTCCATGCAGGTGGTGGATTTGGTGGGTTAGGTGGTTGGTTTGCGTTTACGCCAGCCATGAGTCTGGGTGGAGAACGAGGAGGTGAACCAACTGGAGTATGAGTAGGAGAACTGTGAGGGGTTTCTGGGCCTTCCTGATTCAAAGGTAGCGCAACTTCCTGTAAGGCTATTTCTACAAGTTCTTCCCAGTCTCCAACCAACACTGAGTCTTCCGCTACAGGACGATCTTTCCTTTTATACTCTCTTCTTGGCAATTCGGGGATGATTGGCAATCCTCCAATCTTCTTTACATACGCCCTGGTGTGCCTTCTCAGATCATTAACAATTTCTTTGCCAACAGAATATAGATGTTCTCTTTCTTTCGGAATTGGATTTTGAAACCCCCTGCTTTCAGAACTGTTACCGGTGGAATATTCTCGAGAAAATGGGTTTCCTCGGCCAGCCATACACTGGCAGCCCTCCTTCTAGCACCAAAACTGTTGAGGCCCCGAAATTCGTAGGCAGCAACAGTAAGGGATTCTCCCCAATCAACGTGCCCAACTAGCCCATTGACTATTTGGTATAGGGAATCCGTCCGGTTTACGGTCCGGCTACCGTAGGTCAAGTACAAAACAAAGGCTTCACCGGTTACGGCCCGGTCCACCGATTTTTTGTATTTTTTGACTTAAATTATGAAATGCAAGTGCCTAATTAACATGCAGGGTGATAAGATGCAAGGAGCAGTTACAATGTGATACGCAGGTTCTTACCTTGCGTCTTAGACTCACTAGCATCTAAACCACATACAATAAGAAATTAAACTAACTACCTAAACTATCCCTAGGGAGCAGGATTATCATTTATTAGTGAGTAATACATTTTGCACATGCATCATAAGAGTTACAGATAGCTGACACCTCTTTCAAAACGCATGAACAATTACAGATATTTAAACAACCAGATAGCCAATCGTTTTATGAACAACATTTTTTACTCACAGTGGAAAACATCACAAAATATACTGAAGAACATTTAACAAGAACATAGGTTCAGGAGGTCAAACACTCTCACAGTTAATGGAACACAGCTGAAAACGAAATAGTTCCCCTTCAACATTGTTCATTTAATCACATTGATACATTCCACATTTCGCTTTCTCCAGCAGGCAAAAGTTGTAGTTTCTGATTGTAAAACGAAATAGTTCCTCTTACAAGCAAAAAATGGCTTACAAATTTTCGAGAGAAAAAGTCCTCTTCTAAGTTCTAACTTTACAATATTTAAACTATCACAGCAAGCCTTTTGGGCTCCCCCCCCAAACATGTGGCATTCCAGTTTCTTCGACGTTTCAAAATCTTCTTGTTTATCTTTTCTGCACATGCTCATGATGGGAGGGGTAACTGATGGACCTTTCAGGTTTCCATCCCCATCGCTATTCATTTGTCTCTTCCTTCGTTTGTCCATATTTAGCCCTGTCTTCCTTCTCGCTATAGCAGTTTGACTGATTTCTGTAACCCACCTGCATTCAAACGACTAGCATCATCCATTGGAAACGCATTCAAATGATGTCAACAAAAATGGCTAATCATCGAGAAGGTCATGCACTGCGTTACTACCACAAGGTAAACACCGGCACCACTACCTTGACAAGAAGTGGGAACTCATCGGATACTCAGAATAATAGCATCGGAAGCTGAAAGTCCCACTACAGCCGTAACGGCAGAAAGGAACGAGGCAACGGACGAGTGACCGAAGGGTGGGAAAAACTCCTCAATCGGAAGCCGGCAAGGTTTGGACACCGGAAGCCAAAAGGCTTTCCTAGCCGCAACGGCGAAAGAGGAAAAACTACGGGCAAGCGGCGGAGGGAGGAAACTCAGTCGGATGTCGGACGAACTTCTACTTCGGAGGCCAAATCACTTTGGGAGCCGCAACGGCGGAAGCGAAAAGGTTAGAGTCAAGCGATGCGGGCGGAACAAACTTAATCGGGAATCAGAAGACTTTGACATCGAAAGGGAGAAGGCTTCCCTGGCCACAACGGCAGAAGAAAACAGCTTCGGGTCCAAGGCTAAAAGGCAAACGTACGTCGGCAAGCGGATCGCTTTATGCTTCGGATGGCTAAGCGATTTGGGATCCGCAACGGCGGAAGAGAAACAAGTTGTCAGCCACCGATTTAACATAAGATGACACCCTGTCTAACAGAAAACCAGCAATGGTTGAAACCCGTTTGCTTCCGAAACAGTGGACCTTCAAAGACAAAGACAATTTACCCCTGGCTAGGCATACCAAACTCGCATCCGCGACCAACCATAAAAATGATACACAGGAAATCTTTAAAGCAGGCTATAACCCAATCTTAAAAATCATTCAACATAAAACACTACCAACGATTCAAGCATCCAGCGATGAAAACGAATTTAAATTATTAGGAGGGGCCCAAAATTCAGAAATTTTGGGGAGAAAAGTTGCAGCTACAACAAGTCCTTAACACCGTATTTGATTATTATGAGGACTCATCCTCCTAAATAGTAAAGGGGGTTATAAGAATGGTTGATTAAACTTATCCAATACATTCTCCTTCACACACAAAGAAATTATGAAAATGATTCTATAATACTAAGATCTCCACTGTTCTATTAATGACAATGACATTCATCAAAACATTCTTACATGCCTAACTTAATGGGAAGATTAGGAAAGATCCCGAAGAAAGGACAAAGTATACCATCAAGGCCCTCCACTTTTTTGTCGATGGAACAAGAGTGGGAAAGCCTTTATATTTCCTTATCAATACTATAGAACGCTTTTTTCATTGAACTCACCCACAAGCACATTAAAGGATAACATTCATGAGATAAATCACATAGGGGTGTGAGGAGATAGACCATTCCTAGCTAGGATTCCTAGACATCAAAAATTAACATGGAAGAGAATAAGGAAATATAACGCATATATCTATTATTAAAATGTGTGTGTATTATTATTGAAAAATAATGCACACATGTTCTTAACACATGCATATTTTTAATTTCAAAAATAATGGTGCAAATTAGTTTGTCCACCTACATGGTAGTTGAGTTGCCCGCTCTGGTTTTTCAGTTTGGATTGTCAAACCTATAGGTTGGGACTACATATAACAAAACACATCCATTTTTTTATTTCCCTATTTTTCAACCTCGAATCTACATATGCTCTATATGTTTTCTACTAATTAAATTTTGCACACCTATAGAGATATGTGTGCATATTTCAAATTGTTGATGCCTGGAAAATCCTAGGTACCGACAATAGAGATTCTCCTCGGTAAACAGTCCCAATTAGATCAGCCACCGTTTGGTCTAGGTAATCTGTCCAATTTACGGTCCGACTACCATAGATTAAGTTGTTTAAATATTTTACAGGTTGCGTCCCGGTCCACCATTTATGTAATTTTTTGTTTAAATGAATGAATTGCAGATGCCTAATCTAAATGCAGATGACTGATGAACAAGAGCCTCGATCACTTCTTTAAATATAAATCTAAAACTAATATATTCTATCCCTGCAGGGAGCAAATTTAGAGTTCAAGGTAATACACTAAAAATGTTCATATAAATCTAATAGATAGTTGTTCCAACACAATAATCACACTCACATCAGAAAGAATACCAAAGATAGCTCTGATATAAATAAACCATTTATTACCCTTTCATTACACAAACATTTATATAGACAGTGCACCATTCATAACCAAAGAATTATTTCCAGGAAGATAGAGAAATCTCACTGTATAATGTACAGAAGCAAGAAGAAATAGTTCTACAGGATGCATTCCACACATTCCAAGGAAATATTTGTGCAGGCCTTTGTTCCAACAAATTGATCCCTCTTATTAGCAAATAGTTATCTCTTTTACAAAATAGTCCAGCCTTCTTTTCACTAGACAAAAGTCCTATTTATTGTGCTTTGAACCCCTATTTATTATCTGGATCCCTCACGTTGTGACCTTTTTATCTCCTCTAACCCTAGAGATTCCCAAGATTCTTATTCCCTTAACCTGGGAGAAATCCAACGGTTTCATAAAAAGAAAAAATAAATTTATACGAGCCTTTCCATGTTGGAAATACACACAGCCTATGCGTTAGCTTCTCAAGCAATTACATCGTATTTGGTTGGCTCAAGAACCAGCCATGCTGTTGCGCCTCCACGTGTGTTTTCTTGGTGATTAATCCTCTACTTCTGCATTCATTTCATGCTTCCACTATTCGAACTTGGTGAGCAATAATACCTGCGATACATAAAGAAGACATAATGAGAGATATATTTGATATGGAAACAACAATAATTTTCCAATTGTAAGTTTAATGATAAGCAATTTAACTAAATTTAAGCTTCGAGAGAGATTTCTTAGTTTCCCCAATGGTTCACAATAAAAACCAAAACAGACATTGAACAGCTCAGATCATCTCAAAAGATGGATAGGTTTTTATTTGATGCATTAGATCAGCGGCCCTGATAGCTAATTTTCATGAAATAGTGGAAAGCGGAAATCGAAAAGCGGGATGTAAACTTTCTTCAAGATTAACTTCCATCTTTTCGTTTTCGCTTTTTTGTTTCCGCCCTTTTCTGGACCGTTGATATATTTCGAAGCGATTCTCAGTCATCGATCTGAAATCAACTTACGGGTTACGGATCTTAGAAAGCGGACTTCCAGCTTCATGACCAAAAATATGTCTTTTATTCTTTCTGCCTTTCTTATTCCTCCTTTTGCTGCGGGATATTTATGGACCGTTGATCTATGCAGAAGCTCTCTGAACCCTCAATCTTACAGTTGTTGAAAAGCGGAACTCTAACTTTTTGCAACCAGATTTATGTATTTCCACTTTCCATTTTCTGCTTATTTTCTGAGCCGTTGATCTTCGCAGAAGCCTTCTAGGCCATCAATCTGAAATCAAAACGGATCACGGACTTCGGATTTTAGAAAGCAAGACTCTAAATTTTTGAAATTAAACATTGATCTTTCCACTTCCGCTTTTCTGCTTCCCCTTTTCTGCTTCCGTTTTTTCGCTTCCCCTATTCCACTTCCGCTTCCGCATTTTCGCTTTTTCTTGATCATTGATCTTTGCGGGAGCCTTCTAGGAAGCGGAAATCAGAAATCGGTTTCGCCAACTTTTTGAACTTAAACTTAATCTTTCCAATTTTTCACTTTTCTACTTCCGCTTTTTCTTGACCGTTGATCTTTGTGGGAGCCTTCCGAAAAACAAAAATCAGAAACCAGGTTTGCCAACTTTTCGAAGTTAAACTTAATCTTTTTGTTTTCTGATTCTATGGATTGCGGAAAGCGGTTTCGCCAAATTTCATGACCATATTTACCAACTCGTATTGCATTGATGAACCGTTCATCTTCACATTGGCTGGTTTCCGTAATTCACTCTACAAATCAAACATCCCTTCGAGGGTTCTTACCGCTTTAGGCATGAAATTTCCCTTAACTGCATCTTCATTTTGTAAACCTGACAAATGTTCTTCTTCATCAATTATTGATTCTTTAAAAGATTCTTCATTCGTCAAAAAATTGATAATCTGCTCATCATCATTGAATACCCTCATATTTGTAACATTGTTAGGTACTGATGGCCATAAAATCAATACAATAGAACACCTGTTATTAGTTGGTACTAATCTAGATGCAGAAGTAGCTAATAAATCAGTTGCAACGTTTTGCAATCTAGGTACTGCAGTTATATTGAAAGCATTGAAGTGCATAATCAAATTCCATACCTCAAACCGGTATCCTTCAAGATGTGGAGATAAACAATGAATGGTGTTTCTTACTTGTCTATCTCAGAATCACCAAAAACTTTCAAATTTTTTACTTCTAACCCAATGGATTTCTTCAGACCTTGAACTAGAGCTTAGTACTCAACAGTATTATTTGTGCATTCAAACTCTAGTCTACAAGAAAGGAAATATTTATTCTTTTCAGAATCAACAAGAACACAACCAACTCCTAATCCCTCTTGTGTTTTAGAACCATCAAAATACAAAACCCAAAATCTATCTTCTAAATCTACAAAGTTAGTAGCATCTCCTGCATTATTAACTAAGTATACTATATTACAATCACAATCATCAGTCCGTGAAAATCGAAGGAGATCGGACTACATATCTGATTCCTAGCTGACTTGTTTGGCTTGATAATTTCCTGGTTCAAGCTCCAAAAATTAATTTCCCAAAACCGAAGATGAGAAATTCATAGGTTCGTTCTTTCCTTCCAACTGAGTCACATTATGTTTCAAGTGTGGTTCCCTCAATATCTTAATCTGATTTTGAACATTTTGGTATGGCAGCCACATGTGAGACCAATCAGTTGCAAAATTTCCATTAAATTTTCGTTGACCAGTCCCTACTCAATATTAATCCATAGGCTTCCGGTATATCAACCACCCTGATATCTATGAATTGACAAACTCTAGGGTCTACAGATAATCGAATCAACACATTTTTCATTTCCCTATGACTTTAACAACATATCTATCTAGCTGAATTATCAGATATGGAGATGGTGTGGGTTGACCATTAATATTCTTACATATTGAAAGTGGCATGACATTTGACGAAGCTACATAATCTACCAAACAATTATTCACATTATGATTAAAAATTTCAAATGACACCAGAAAAGGAAAAGTTTGAGATTTAGCTTTTCCTCCAATGCTTGCTTCATTAATTTCAATATCAGATTCGATAGCTTCTGGCATACTATTAGGTTGTGGATCAAAAGCTTCCAGAAGTTTCCTCCTTTGTTAAGGCAGATTACATAGTTCGGATAGAGAGATATTTGCTTTTGTTTTCTTAATGTCTCCTACGATATCATACCCCATGTCTTATTCTACCAAGCCTTTTCTAGTACCTTCGGATTTATTTATCATTGTCTTCATTGGTTTGTTAACTACTGTGATTGTCTCTTTTATATTTACAGGATTAGGATTAGGTGTTGTTTGAGTAGTACTAAGAATTTTATTCATTTTTTTTTTCATCTTATTTATTTTAGGCAGTACTAAACTTTTATCCATTACTGACCCTTTACTTCTCGTCGTAACATTAAGTAATGACACTTGAATTTCCTCAGTAGGTTCATCTTCACTTAGCCAAAAAGTAGGTGCCCAGTCCCATAATACCATAATGGTTTCTTCATTTGTTTTTTCTAGCTCATTAGTTTTGGATTCTTCTTCTTCAGGATCTACAAGCTAGGCATCTAATAATTTATCCATAACCAGAGTCCTTGAATTTATCCACTGTGGACAGTTTTTTTTTAGAGTGATGTTCTTGGTGAGAAGTACATAAATGATCCATGTCTACTTCATTAAAATTTAAAACAACAGAATTATGTACAGGTGGGTGGGGCGGTCCACTCTCTTCCTTTTTTTGTAATAAGGGTTGAATGTCTTTATATAAGT
>LPNX011162225.1:0-66400 GCA_001517045.1 Pseudotsuga menziesii | reverse complement strand
ATCAAGCAGCCAACAATCTTTGTAAGATGAAAGTGAAGTCATTTCATTAATTCCAAGATTACAATGTGCAACAATACAATGAGCAAAATCAGAAGATTTACTAGCACCTTGATTTTTATTATCATCTTTCTTCTGGTTATGCTTGTCTTTGATGGAGTCCCATGAAGCCCAAAACCGATCTGATGTGTGCCCAGTCTTTCCACAATGCTTGCACTGCAAATCTGATCTTTTCTTGAAGTTGTTTCTGCCTCCTCTACCTCTGAAGTTTCTTCTTCCTCTGCTTCTCTTGCCAGTGAGAGTGGCACCAACTCCAGATGTTATAGATTGCATCTTTTGTGATGAATCTAGCAACTAAGAAAGAGTAAAGGTGCAGGTCTAAGTCTCTGCCAAGGTGATTTACAATCTTAATATTTCAACTTCAAGTTTTAAAAATGATACAATGACACAGAAAATATGTTGTCAATAAGATGGGCAGTCTCAGCAATCTCCTTTCACGTAGAATGTGGTTAAAACTTCAATCTTCAAGTGGATGTTGCAGCAGTCTAGGTTTACAGCTCAAAACACCAGCAACATGTATCACTGATAGGTTTACAGCTCATAACACCAGCGACATGTATCATTCAATGGGTTCTCCAATATACGATACACACCAGTAACAACATATATCTTCCACACAGTATCAAGTAGCAATCATGAGCTCATTAAATACACAACAAAGTGTACAAGTAAAACGCAGCAGTCATAGCTCATTTACCAAGTTCAGGAAATAAGAAGCAGCATATATACAGGAGTCACAATATATCAGTCAGCATACACTATTCTTTAGCATAAAAGATAGGTTTTACCACTAAGTCTTCAACACAACCTTCAGCAGTATTCAACGCAGCACCAGGCAGTCTTCAACACATGCAGAATTGCAATGATACACAGTCTTCATGCACAATGCTCAACCAGCAACAGTCTTCAGGTCTTCATGCACAACGCTCCTAACCTTGGAAGAACACAGCTCACGCACGGTGTTCGGGTGCAATCATGCCATCATTCAGATAACAAATGGACTCTAATTTCAAAGTGTTTCCTCTCATTCCCATGACAAGCAAAGTGTATGGCACACACCCTCTTCAAGTATCCATGCAGAGGGAAGTCTACCTGGAGGTCGTGTACACCAGTTCGTGGAGAAGGACTTTTCTTACCGTACCAGACTTTGCTTAGCAACAAACGGATTGTTGGAGGAAATATACCACAATGCAAAGAGGGTCGTAGAGTAGTCTAGAGGACCGCAAGCTCATACAATCATACTTTGATCACGAAAAAGCAATCGTTACTCACGCAGAGTTTAAAATAATCACCATACTTCTCGCAGGATCAGGGTTTCACGTGGAGGCTATGAGAGGCCATGGGAAGGTTCGAAACCTTGAAAATTGTTGAGGAATAAACTCAGCAGGTCGCAGGGAAAGATGGAATACAATGGGAGATCGCAGTCACTCTATTAGGTCAAAAAATTAGGGTTAGGTATACGCCAAACATATGAGCGATAATTCATTCCTCAATGTAGCAACCAACAGACAATATCATACATCATTCCTCAATGCAGGTCGAGAAGAGAGCAGTCTGGCAAATGAGAAGAGAATAACGCATACAAATGAATGCGCACAGGCTGGCAAAGAGAAACACTCCGTCAGTCTGGCAATGGACTGGCAAGCAGAATGCCAGGACTGAAATGTAGCCAAGAGTTATGGCAGGCAGCCAAGCTTTGATACCATTGATAGGTATAACTCCCGATTCATTTCTATTCATGGCTAATTCATATATTTATATATTACATGTCGTGGTTGAGCTTCATCAACCTTTTCACCTTCCTATGTAACTGTTCAGCTTCCTACATAACTATTTATTTATTTATTTACAATATATAATCCCGACGGATTATATTCTAACAATAAGAACTAGCCCCCTTATCCTTTTCCAAGTCTACTATTTTTTTGATAATTTATGCACCATTTTCACCACATTTTCTATCTCATTAGAGTGTTCTTCTTTGGGCTAAGTTAACAACAAAGGCCTTTTGCTTGTGGTATGTTTCAACTCCAGTTCTAGAGTATGCCTTGCGATGCTATCCAGATCTGACTCTACTTTCTTGGCTTCTTCATAGTTTTCTACCAATGTAACTTTACCAGCCCTTTTTACAAACATTGCTATTGGTGGATAAAGTATTGTAGTATAATATTCTACTAGAGACTCATCAACTGATTTTGTTGTATAACTGAAGCTATTCAATAAAGTGGTGAATTCTTTTCCATCCTCATAGACAGTAATTCTTTCATGAGAGTGGCTACAGTTTTATGGTTGCCAAATTTACCTAAGAATGCCTTTTCAAAACCATCCCAATTTACTATTGAAATAGCTTGCAAACTAAAGTACCATGAAGATGCTTTAGGTTCAAAAGTATATGGAAAAAATCTGCAAACAACATCTTCATTTTCAACATTCAAAATATTCAAAGCTAGATAAAAAAAAATTAAGTGATCTTCAACATAAACACCCTTTCCAGGATCAAATTTTGGTAATACTCTTTTTGAGTGCTTAGGTAAATCATGCAATGGAGAAACCAGGTTGAATGGCGTTCTTGCTCTCCATGCGGGTTGATTAACATTTCCATCTATAATTTGAGTTGGAGACTGTGATGGATATTGACTGAATACTAAAGCTACATGGGATTCTAGACCTAGTTGATCAAGAGGCTGGACAATTTCTTGGATGGATATATCTACCAGTTCTTCCAAATTTTCCATAAGAATTGAATCCTTAGTGTATGCGACTATTTTCCTAGAAGCTTGCCTCCTAGGTAATGCATGAATAATTTTAACCCCCCAAGTTTCTTAACTTAGGATCTTGTATGTCTCCTAAACTGATCTAATTCCTCAAATGGGACAGCATACAAATGTTCGGCTTCTTCTTCCCCATAACCTATCTTTTCTTGTTCTTTGAATTCAAGAATAAAATCTTCGGGGAAAGTCTTTTCAGATGTTGTTCCAGTGTAATCTTCTCTAAAAAACAGATTTCCTCTACCATCCATGCACTAGCCGCCCTCCTTCTAGTGCCAAATATGTTGATTCCTGGGAAATCCTAGGCACCAATAGTAGGGATTCTTCCCAGTAAACAATCCCAATTAGATCATCCATTGTTTGGTGTGGGGAATCTGTCCAGTTTACGGTCTGACTACCATAGATTAAGTTGTTTAAATCTTTTACAGGTTGCGTCCCGGTCCACCATTTATGTAATTTTTTGTTTAAATGAATGAAATGCAGATGCCTAATCTAAATGCAGATGACTGATGAACAAGAGCCTCGATCACTTCTTTAAATATAAATCTAAAACTAATATATTATATCCCTGCATGGAGCAAATTTAGAGTTCAAGGTAATACACTAAAAATGTTGATATAAATCTAATAGATAGTTGTTCCAACACAATAATCACATTCAGATCAGAAAGAATACCAAAGATAGCTCTGATATAAATAAACCATTTATTACCCTTTCATTACACAGACATTTATACAGACAGTGCACCATTCATAACCAAAGAATTAGTTCCAAGAAGATAGAGAAATCTCACTGTATAATGTACAGAAGCAAGAAGAAATACTTCTACAGGATGCATTCCACACATTCCAAGGAAATATTTGTGCAAGCCTTTGGTCCAACAAATTGATCCCTCTTATTAGCAAAGAGTTAGCTCTTTTACAAAATAGTCCAGCCTTCTTTTCACTAGACAAAAGTCCTATTTATTGTGCTCTGAACCCCTATTTATTATATGGATCCCTCACGTTGTGACCTTTTTATCTCCTCTAACCCTAGAGATTCCCAAGATTTTTATTCCCTTAACCTGGGAGAAATCCAACGATTTCATAAAAAGAAAAAATAAATTTATACGGGCCTTTCCCTGTTGGAAATACACGCAGCCTATGCATTAGCTTCTCAAGCAATTACATCGTATTCGGTTGGCTCAAGAACCAACCATGTTGTTGCGCCTCCACGTGTGTTTTCTTGGTTATTAATCCTCTACTTCTGAATTCGTTTCACGCTTCCCCTATTCAAACTTGGTGAGCAATAATACATGCGATACATAAAGAAGACATAATGAGAGATATATTTGATATGGAAACAACAATAATTTTCCAATTGTAAGTTTAATGATAAGCAATTTAACTAAATTTAAGCTTCAAGAGAGATTTCTTAGTTTCCCCGATGGTTCACAATAAAAACCAAAACAGACATTGAACAACTCAGATCATCTCAAAAGATGGATCGGTTTTGATTTGATTTATTAGATCATGCGGCCCCGACAGCTCATTTCCGTGGTTGGAGCTGTCCACTCTCCACTCTCTTCCTTTTTTTTGTAATAAGGGTTGAATGTCTTTATATAAGAACTAGCCCCCTTATCCTTTTCCAAGTCTACTATTTTTTTGACAATTTATGCACCATTTTCACCACATTTTCTATCTCATTAGAGTGTTCTTCTTTGGGCTTAGTTAACAGTAAAGGCCTTTTGCTTGTGGTATGTTTCAACTCAGGTTCTAGAGTATGCCTTGCGATGCTATCCAGATCTGACTCTACTTTCTTGGCTTCTTCATATTTTTCTACCAATGTAACTTTACCAGCCCTTTTTACAAACATTGCTATTGGTGGATAAAGTGTTGTAGTATAATCTTCTACTAGAGACTCATCAACTGATTTTGTTGTATAACTGAAGCTATTCAATAAAGTGGTGAATCTCTGATTAAATTCTTGGACCTTTTCTTTCTTTTCCATCCTCATAGACAGTAATTCTTTCATGAGAGTGGCTACAGTTTTATGGTTGCCAAATTTACCTAAGAATGCCTTTTCAAAACCATCATAATTTACTATTGAAATAGCTTGCAAACTAAAGTACCATGAAGTTGCTTTAGGTTCAAAAGTATATGGAAAAAATATGCAAACAACATATTCATTTTCAACATTTAAAATATTCAAAGCCAGATAAAAAGAATTTAAGTGATCTTCAGCATAAACACCCTTTCCAGGATCAAATTTTGGTAATACTCTTTTTGAGTGCTTAGGTAAATCATGCAATGGAGAAACCAGGTTGAGTGGCGTTCTTGCTCTCCATGCGGGTTGATTAACATTTCCAGCTATAATTCGAGTTGGAGACTGTGATGGATATTGACTGAATACTGAAGCTACATGGGATTCTAGACCTAGTTGATCAAGAGGCTGGACAATTTCTTGGATGGATATATCTACCAGTTCTTCCAAATTTTCCGCAAGAATTGAATCCTTAGTGTATGCGACTATTTTCCTAGAAGCTTGCCTTCTAGGTAATGCATGAATAATTTTAACCCCCCAAGTTTCTTAACGTAGGATCTTGTATGTCTCCTAAACTGATCTACTTCCTCAAATGGAACAGCATACAAATGTCCAGCTTCTCCTTCCCCATAACCTAACTTTTCTTGTTCTTTGAATTCAAGAATAAAATCTTCGGGGAAAGTCTTTTCAGATGTTGTTCCAGTGTAATCTTCTCTAAAAAAACAGATTTCCTCTACCAGCAATGCACTAGCCGCCCTCCTTCTAGCGCCAAATCTGTTGATTCCTGGGAAATCCTAGGCACTTATAGTAGGGATTCTCCCCAGTAAACAATCCCAATTAGATCATCCATTGTTTGGTGTGGGGAATCTGTCTAGTTTACGGTCCGACTACCATAGATTAAGTTGTTTAAATCTTTTACAGGTTGCGTCCCGGTCCACCATTTATGTAATTTTTTGTTTAAATGAATGAAATGCAGATTCCTAATATAAATGCAGATGACTGATGAACAAGAGCCTCGATCACTTCTTTAAATATAAATCTAAAACTAATATATTCTATCCCTGCAGGGAGCAAATTTAGAGTTCAAGGTAATACACTAAAAATGTTGATATAAATATAATAGATAGTTGTTCCAACACAATAATCACATTCACATCAGAAAGAATACCAAAGATAGCTCTAATATAAATAAACCATTTATTACCCTTTCATTACACATACATTTATACAAACAGTGCACCATTCATAACCAAAGAATTAGTTCTAGGAAGATAGAGAAATCTCACTGTATAATGTACAGAAGCAAGAAGAAATAGTTCTACAGAATGCATTCCACACATTCTGAGGAAATATTTGTGCAGGCCTTTGTTCCAACAAATTGATCCCTCTTATTAGCAAAGATTTAGCTCTTTTACAAAATAGTCCAGCCTTCTTTTCACTAGACAAAAGTCCTATTTATTGTGCTCTGAACCCCTATTTATTATCTGGATCCCTCACGTTGTGACCTTTTTATCTCCTCTAACCCTAGAGATTCCCAAGATTCTTATTCCCTTAACCTGGGAGAAATCCAACGGTTTCATAAAAAGAAAAAATAAATTTATACGGGCCTTTCCATGTTGGAAATACACGCGGCCTATGCGTTAGCTTCTCAAGCAATTACATCGTATTCGGTTGGCTCAAGAACCAGCCATGTTGTTGCGCCTCCACATGTGTTTTCTTGGTGATTAATCCTCTACTTCTGCATTCGTTTCATGCTTCCCCTATTCGAACTTGGTGAGCAATAATACCTACGATACATAAAGAGGACATAATGAGAGATATATTTGATATGGAAACAACAATAATTTTCCAATTGTAAGTTTAATTATAAGCAATTTAACTAAATTTAAGCTTCGAGAGATATTTCTTAGTTTCCCCAATGGTTCACAATAAAAACCAAAACAGACATTGAACAACTCAGATCATATCAAAAGATGGATCGGTTTTGATTTGATCCATTAGATCATGCGGCCTCGACAGCTCATTTCCGTGAAATAGTGGAAAGCGGAAATCGAAAAGCGGGATGTAAACTTTCTTCAAGATTAACTTCCATCTTTTTGTTTTCGCTTTTTTGCTTCTGCCCTTTTCTGGACCGTTGATATATTTCGGAGTGATTCTCAGTCATCAATCTCAAATCAACTTACGGGTTGCGGATCTTAGAAAGCGGACATCCAGCTTCATGACCAAAAATATGTCTTTTATTCTTTCTGCCTTTCTGATTCCTCCTTTTGCTATGGGATATTTATGGACCGTTGATATATGCAGAAGCTCTCTGAACCCTCAATCTTACAGTTGTTGAAAAGCGGAACTCTAACTTTTTGCAACCAGATTTATGTATTTCCGCTTTCCATTTTCTGCTTATTTTCTGAGCCGTTGATCTTCGCAGAAGCCTTCTAGGCCATCGATCTGAAATCAAAGTGGATCACGGACTTTGGATTTCAGAAAGTGAGACTCCAACTTTTTGAAATTAAACATTGATCTTTCCACTTCCTCTTTTCCGCTTCCGTTTTTTCGCTTCCCCTATTCCACTTCCGCTTCTGCATTTTCGCTTTTTCTCGATCATTGATATTTGTGGGAGCCTTCTAGGAAGCGGAAATCAGAAATCGGTTTCGCCAACTTTTTGAATTTAAACTTAATCTTTCCACTTTTTCACTTTTCTACTTCCGCTTTTTCTTGACCGTTGATCTTTGTGGGAGCCTTCCGAAAAACGGAAATCAGAAACCAGGTTTGCCAACTTTTCAAAGTTAAACTTATTCTTTTTGTTTTATGATTCTGTGGATTGTGGAAAGCGGGTTTGCCAACTTTCATGACCAAAAACAAAACGTAACTCGAACTGTGTAGTTAGGAAAGGTGGATTTCAACTTTATCGATGTTAATTTTGATATTTCTGCTTCCGCCTTTTCCTTTCCACCCTTTTCCTGGACCATTTATTTTTTCAGATTCTTCCTTGGATGTTGTTGTGCCTCCATGTGCATTGTCTCTAGGTGATTAATCCTCTGCTTTTGCATCCATTTCACGCTTCCCGTATTCAAACTTGGTGAGAAATAATACCCGCGATACATAAAGAAGACATAATGAGAGATATATTTGATCTGGAAACAACAATAATTTGTCAATTTTAAGTTTAATGATAAGCAATTTAACTAAATTTAAGCTTAGAAAGAAACATTTTTCGGTTTCCCCAATGGTTCACAGTTAAAATCAAAATAGAGATTGAATGACTCAGATCATCTTAAAATATGGATCGGGTTTGATTTGATCCGTTAGATTATGCGTCCCTAACAGCTCCTTTCCGTGAAATAGCAGAAAGCAGAAATCATAAAGCGGGATGTCAACTTTATTCGATATTAACTTCCATCTTTCTGTTTCCTCTTTTCTGATTCCACCTTTTACTGCGGGATCGTTTTGAACCGTTGATCTATGCTGAAGCTCTCTGAACCGTCGATCTTACAGCTATCAAAAAGCGGAACTCTAACTTTTCACAACAAGATTTATGTATTTCTTATTTCCGCTTTCTGCTTCTTTTCTGAGCTGTTTATCTTCGCGGAAGCGTTCTGGACCATTGTTCTGAAATCAAAGCGGATCACGGACTTCAGATTTCAGAAAGCGGGACTACAACTTTTTGAAATTAAACTTTGATATTTTCGCTTTTGCTTTTCTACTTTTCCTCTTTCTCTTCCTCTTTTTCGCTTTTTCATGACCGTTGATATTTACGGGAGCCTTCCGAAAAGCGGAAATCAAAAAATGGGTTTACCAAATTTTAGAACTTAAACTTAATCTTTCCACTTCTGCTTTTTCGCTTCAGCTTCTACTTTTCAGCTTTTTCTTGACTGTTGATCTTTCTGGGAGCCTTCCAAAAAGCAAAAATTGGAAACCGGGTTCGCAAACTTTTCAAAGTTAAACTTAATCTTTTCACTTTCCGCTTTTCTTCTTCCGCGGATTGCGGAAAGCAGGTTCACCAACTTTCATGACCAAAAAAAAATGAAACTTGGACTGCAGACTTTGGAAAGCTAGATTTCAACTTTCTTGAGGTTAACTTTGATCTTTTCGCTTCTACCTTTTCCTTTCCTCCCTTTTCCTCGATCGTTAATTTTTTTCGGATTCGTCCTAGGTCGTTGATCTGAAATCACAAGAGGATTTTTTCATATAAGGCATCTTTCCAAGGTCGCGCCTAAGTATTTTTACCAAATTGACACTTCAGGATTAGGAAACAAATTCTGCTCAAGCTTCTAGGAAAGACTAGGTATGGAGGAAGGGCTAATCGTGGTTGGGAAACAAGTGTAAGCGTGATTTTAAAATAAAAAATGGAAGGAGGGGCTCTAAAATGTAAAAAAAAAAATGGGGAAGTAGTTGCAACAGCAACAATTGGAGACTAGCTAGTGAACACAGATCTCTGGAAAAAATCTTCTTTGAACAACAATATTTCCATATGGTACTGTACTGTGAATGTTCAGTGATTACTTAAATTTATTTCCCGAGACTTATTTAAACCAGACTTATTCAGGGATGCAACTTTCAAGAATCACATTTTATACCATTTCTTTGGGAGTAAGGTAACCAAGAGTTAAGTGTCTTGATAACTCGCCTGGGGCCAGAGTATGAAGTTCATTTTACCCCTTGTCTTTAAGTTTCCACTAGATCATAATAGAGTAATACAGATGTATTTGTTTGTTCCTCATTCCCATGCTATTAGCATTCTTTTGATGCTCTCTTTATGACTGAAAATTTCTTTCGGGTCTTCCTTGATTGCTTCTTTTACTTTGAGAATTATGTATGGGTTCTTCCATCCACAATGTCATTTTGTGTGAGTGACAAATTTGTTTGATCATCATGCTCACAGGCGAAGAAGAACCTTGCTGATATTTGTTGTTTTGGCAGCCCTTTTGGTCTTACGATTTATTTCTTCAGCATCATTTTTTTTAATTGAAGACTGAATATTTTGGAAAATTGACTTTTCAATATAATCCTTTTGGCCTCTTTGATCTGTAGAAATTGGATCATTTTGAATACCATACATCCTTCAGACCTGCTTCCTTTCTATGGGTCCATCATGATATGCCTCTTGAGACAGGTATTAATGTGAGAATGGATGAAACCCCAAGATACTACTCCAGACCTCGTGATTCTTGGTTATTTGATAGGGGTTATAATGATTCAAATGTGGGCTTAAATATTAGCTTCCCTTTCCATCATCTTTCAACAGTTAAATAATCTCATCATGATCAAACTTTACCATTTTCTCTTTCCCATAAGCAGTTCCTCACATCAAAAGATTTTGAATTTAATTAGATTCCTATACTTCCAAGCAGCAAAAATTGAGCTAGTTGATTAAAAGAAAACAAACTAAGGTTATGAAATAAGGTGAAAAAAACAAGAAAATAAATAAAATGAAAGAATCAAGAAAAACAGAGTTCTAAATATGTACAAAGTGTTCCTACAACTTAAGTGAAGTAATGTTTGAGACAAAGTCCATTTGCAGGAAGACTTTCTTCCTGTCCTTGTAAATATTGCAATTTGTATGTTGTAGGTCCTAACTTTTCAAGGATTAGATAAGGGAAAATCCATAAATGTTGGAACTTTTGTGTTTTCCCTTTTTTGCATGCGGATTATCCCATTTCAAAACTAGGTCTCCTACATCAAAGTTTCTTCTACCAGATTTTCTTTTGGCGAACAACATTTTGATGATAACTTGATGTTGATTGAAATTTTCTTTAGCCTTTTGCTGTAATTCCTCCTGTTTTAACAAAGTGTCAATTCCTGCTTGTAAAACTTTGCTACTGGAACCCCTTGAGGCTTGAGCTAACTACAAAGATGGGAGAAGAATGTTTGGGGCGGGAATAACTTCTTTTCCATATACTAAAGTATAGGGAGACACTCCTAAGGAATTATTTGGAGTGACCCTATCTTCCCATAGTGCATTTGGAAGGGTTGAGTGCCAATTTCTCTAATTTTCAATAACGGTTTTCTTCAAAATTTAGATAAGGTTCTTATTTGTTGATTCTGCTAAACCATTTCCCTAAGGATAATAATTTGTTGAGTAATGTAACTTAATTCCCTTTTCATAAGCAAAATCAGTTATTTTGACAGATGCGAAATAAGATGTGTTAACCCAAAAAATCCCTCAGTAAGATCTACATGACCTACACCACCCAAAGACATCTACGTACAACCTTCATTTGACCCCCACACCCTCAAAAAGGCTCAAAAATATGAAAAAGGGGTTAAAAACCCCTAAAAAGAGCCAAAATAACTCTCATAGGGGCTAAAACCTCCAAAAAGGGGCTAAAACCCCTCAAAGGAGCTAAAAACCCCCAAAGGAGCTAAGAATTGGGCGAAAGGGGCTAAATCCTTAACCAAGGGCTAAAAACCCTAAAAATCTCAAGAAAAAGTATAAATAGAGGGGTGGGCGTCACTCTCAAATCACTTCTCATCTCCCTATCATTATGCTTCTTGTGTGAGTTCCTTGAGACCCTTTGCCTCTCAAGTCATTCACCCTCCCTCTCCTCCATTCCTCCATTGAGCCAAAGCTCCCATACCATTTGAAGAGGTGCTCCCAAAGCTAGGGCATGGTGGCCCATTTCCACCCAGAGAAGGTATAAATTTGTTTTGTTTCCTTTATGTTATAGTTTTCCGGCATAGTTTGTTTGTAGGTTCTTTTCCTAATTTTTTGTTGCAAGTTGCTTTCGATTTCTTGCAGCTCTTTTGTTTGCTAACAATTTTATGCAAGGTTTTGGAGCTTGGCCCTAACCTTGTTTGCAGGGTTTTTCTTTCTTTTTTATTCCATCCTCATAGGAACCCTACCCTTCCGTCCTATAGACGAAAGGGAGTTGTTCCTGCCTATAGCAAGGGCGAAATCCCTACTACAATATGTATTATCAAAAGCAAGGGAAATTGGAACTCTAAACCCAGTCATAATATTATCATGGAGGAAGTTGATGACTGCATCCTCATTCACTTTGCGCAATGGAATTGCTTCAACCCATCATGTGAAATAATATGTAGCCATAAGGATATACCGATGTTGTAATGAATAATTTGGATTTATTTCCCCAATAACATCTATCCCCCACTGTTCGAATGGCTCTAAAATAGTAACAGGTTGTAGCAGTCATGCCGCTTTTGAAAATCTGCTACCACTTCTCTGGCATACATCACATTTTCTTACATAGGCATGGGCATCTTTAAACAACGTTGGCCAGTAATATCCAGCTCTAAGTATCTTATGTGTTGTGGTGTCCCTAGAATAATGTCCTCCTGCTAGTCTGTCATGCAATTCTTTGACTATTTTAGAGGCATCCTCTCTCTCCAGACCTCTGAGAAAAACTCCATCATATTTTGTTTTTCTGAAAAGCACTCCATTCATTATTTGATAGGAGGATGACTTCAAACGAAGTTCCCTTCTCTTCTTGGAGTTAAAATGCTCCAGTAGATATCCTTGTTGAAGATAGTACACCATATCTATGTACCAAGATTCGGGAGCAATAAAGATAGGACATACATCAGTCAAGTTCAATCCAACCTCATTCTCCCAATCGGAATCTTTATCAGTGTGATTTTCTGCTAGCAACTTGCACAATCCTTAACATTTGATGATGGTAGCTAGTTTGAATTCCATGTCATACTCCTGTAGGGCAGTCACCCAATTCCCTCTTCGCTCACCAAATTATTTCTGCACAAAAAGAGACCTAACAGCTGGGTGAGGGACTACAACTTTTGTTCTATTTTTTAAAATATAGGGTCTGAATTGTTTTGCTTCCTTGAAAATTGCATATGCGTTTTTTTCCACAGCTGGGTAATTTAAGTCATCCCCTTGTAATCCAATGCTCATGAATGATCTTGGGTATCCGTCTCCCAATTCTCCTTTCTATGTAAGCACTGCTGCGAGAGAGTTGTTTGAAGGAAAGGTATATAAAATAAAGTCCTTTTCAAAGTTTAGACTCCTCAAAGAAGGTGCATGAGTTATTGTTGTTTTGATATCTTTAAAGGAATATTTCTCAATGTCAGACCACTTGAACTGTACACTTTGCTTCACCATTTGTTGCAGAGGTTTCACAATTTGAGAAAAATCAAGGACAAACCTATGAACAAAATTTATTGTGCCCATAAATGATTGCATAGATTTTTAATTATTGGGCATAGGAATATGATTTATAGCCTCAAATCTCTTTGGATATATTGAGATTCCCTTCTTTGAGATGATGTGTCACAACAATTGTCCTTCAAGAATTGTGAAGATGCTCTTATTTGGGTTTAGAGATATACCATATATTCTACAACGGTCAAAAATCTATTTCAAGTGAAAAACATGGTCTTCTCTTCTCTTGGAGAAAATTGTTACATCATCTAAGTACACTACTACACAGTGGCCACTTAAACCTCTGAATGCAATGTCCATGTCCCTCTAAAATGTGGCTCCGACTTTCATGAGGCCAAAAGGAATTCTTCTATAAGAGAATGTTCCCCACTTTGTACGAAACGTTCTCTTTAATCGGTCTTGTTCGGCCACTAATACTTGATTATAACCTAAAAATCCATCTAATAGGGAGAACATTTCTAAGCCTGAAACCATTTGTAAAATTTGTTCCATTGGTGGAACCGGCTAGTTATCTTTATCTGATTCTCTGTTTAAATTCCTGAAGTCAACACACAACCTTATTTCTCCTGAATTTTTCCTTACCGGGACTAAATTGGCCACCCATTCGGAATTTCAAACCTTGAATATTATCTTTGCGTCCAGTAACTTCTTTACTTCATTTTGGATCAGAGGTTCTAAGTTCGGGTGCATCTTTCTAAGTTGTAATTGAAATGGTTTTGCTCATGTTTTGATGGGAATCTCATGCTAGATGATGTGAGTGTCATAAGTCTTCAGATCTTCATACATGCAGGATAATATGTCTTTATATTGTTGAAACAACTTGATGAACTTACATCTTTCTCCAGGTGAGCAACATTTTCCCAAATTTGCATATTTGGGTTCGGCTTCTGATCCCAGATTTACTAGCTCGTATTTCATTGATGAACCGTTCGTCTTCACATTGGTTGGTTTCTGGAATTCACTCTACAAATCAAACATCCCTTCGAGGGTTCTTACCGCTTTAGGCATGAAATTTCCCTTAACTGCATCTTCATTTTGTAAACCTGACAAATGTTCTTCTTCATCAATTATTGATTCTTTAAAAGATTCTTCATTCGTCAAAAAATTGATAATCTGCCCATCGTCATTGAATACCCTCATATTTGTAACATTGTTAGGTATTGATGGCCATAAAATCAATACAATAGAACACTTGTTATTAGTTGGTACTAATCTAGATGCAGAAGTAGCTAATAAATCAGCTGCAACGTTTTGCAATCTAGGTACTGCAGTTATATTGAAAGCATTGAAGTGCATAATCAAATTCCATACCTCAAACCGGTATCCTTTAAGATGTGGAGATAAACAATGAATGGTGTTTCTTACTTGTCTATCTCAGAATCACCAAAAACTTTCAAATTTTTTACTTCTAACCCAATCGATTTCTTCAGACCTTGAACTAGAGCTTAGTACTCAATAGTATTATTTGTGCATTCAAACTCTAGTCTACAAGAGAGGAAATATTTATTCTTTTCAGGATCAACAAGAACACAACCAGCTCCTGATCCCTCTTGCATTTTAGAACCATCAAAATACAAAACCCAAAATCTATCTTCTAAATCTACAAAGTTAGTAGCATCTCCTACATTACTAACTAAGTCTACTATATTACAATCACAATCATCAGTCCGTGAAAATAGAAGGAGATCGGACTACATATCTTATCCCTAGCTGACTTGTTTGGCTTGATAATTTCCTGGTTCAAGCTCGAAAAAATAATTTCCCAAAACCGAAGATGAGAAATTCATAGGTTCATTATTTCCTTCCAAATGAGTCACATTATGTTTCAAGTGTGGTTCCCTCAATATCTTAATCTGATTTTGAACATTTTGGTATGGCAGCCACATGTGAGATCAATCAGTTGCAAAATGTCCATTAAGTTTCGTTGACCAGTCCCTACTCAATATTAATCCATAGGCTTCCGGTATATCAACCACCCCGATATCTATGAATTGACAAACTCTAGGGTCTGCAGATAATCGAATCAACACATTTTTCATTTCCCTATGACTTTAACAACATATCTATGTAGCTGAATTATCAGATATGGAGATGGTGTGGGTTGACCATTAATATTCTTACATATTGAAAGTGGCATGACATTTGACGAAGCTACAAAATCTACCAAACAATTATTCACATTATGATTAAAAATTTCAAATGACACCAGAAAAGGAAAAGTCTGAGATTTAGATTTTCCTCCAATGCTTGCTTCATTAATTTCAATATCAGATTCGATAGCTTCTGGGATACTATTAGGTTGTGGATCAAAAGCTCCCAGAAGTTTCCTCCTTTGTTGAGGCAGATTACATAGTTCGAATAGAGAGATATTTTCTTTTGTTTTCTTAATGTCTCCTAGGATATCATACCCCATGTCTTATTCTACCAAGCCTTTTCTAGTACCTTCGGATTTATTTATCATTGTCTTCATTGGTTTGTTAACTACTGTGATTGTCTCTTTTATATTTACCGGATTAGGATTAGGTGTTGTTTGAGTAGTACTAAGAATTTTCTTCATGTTTTCTTTCATCTTCTTTATTTTAGGCAGTACTAAACTTTCATCCATTACCGGCCCTTTACTTTTGGTCGTAACATTAAGTAATGACACTTGAATTTCCTCAGTAGGTTCATCTTCACTTAGCCCAAAAGTAGGTGCCCAGTCCCATAATACCATAATGGTTTCTTCATTTGATTTTTCTGTCTCATTAGTTTGGGATTCTTCTTCTTCAGGATCTACAAGCTAGGCATCTAATAATTGATTCATAACCAGAGTCCTTGAATTTATCCACTATGGACAGTTTTTTTTTAGAGTGATGTTCTTGGTGAGAAGTACAGAAATGATCCATGTCTACTTCATTAAAATTTAAAACAACAGAATTATCTACAGGTGGTTGAGGCTGTTCACTCTCTTCCTTTTTTTTGTAATAAGGGTTGAATGTCTTTATATAAGAACTAGCCCCCTTATCCTTTTCCAAGTCTACTATTTTTTTGACAATTTATGCACCATTTTCACCACATTTTCTATCTCATTAGAGTGTTCTTCTTTGGGCTTATTTAACAGCAAAGGCCTTTTGCTTGTGGTATGTTTCAACTCAGGTTCTAGAGTATGCCTTGCGATGCTATCCAGATCTGACTCTACTTTCTTGGCTTCTTCATAGTTTTCTACCAATGTAACTTTACCAGCCCTTTTTACAAACATTGCTATTGGTGGATAAAGTGTTGTAGTATAATATTCTACTAGAGACTCATCAAATGATTTTGTTGTATAACTGAAGCTATTCAGTAAAGTGGTGAATCTCTGATTAAAGTCTTGGACCTTTTCTTTCTTTTCCATCCTCATAGACAGTGATTCTTTCATGAGAGTGGCTACAGTTTTATGGTTGCCAAATTTACCTAAGAATGCCTTTTCAAAACCATACCAATTTACTATTGAAATAGCTTGCAAACTAAAGTACCATGAAGATGCTTTAGGTTCAAAAGTATATGGAAAAAATCTGCAAACAACATCTTCATTTTCAACATTTAAAATATTCAAAGCCAGATAAAAAAAAATTAAGTGATCTTCAACATAAACACCCTTTCCAGGATCAAATTTTGGTAATACTCTTTTTGAGTGCTTAGGTAAATCATGCAATGGAGAAACCAGGTTGAGTGGCGTTCTTGCTCTCCATGCGGGTTGATTAACATTTCCAGCTATAATTCGAGTTGGAGACTGTGATGGATATTGATTGAATACTGAAGCTACATGGGATTCTAGACCCAGTTGATCAAGAGGCTAGACAATTTCTTGGATGGATATATCTACCAGTTCTTCCAAATTTTCCGCAAGAATTGAATCCTTAGTGTATGCGACTATTTTCCTAGAAGCTTTTCTTCTAGGTAATGCATGAGTAATTTTAACCCCCCAAGTTTCTTAACGTAGGATCTTGTATGTCTCCTAAACTAATCTACTTCCTCAAATGGGACAGCATACAAATGTTCGGCTTCTCCTTCCCCATAACCTATCTTTTCTTGTTCTTTGAATTCAAGAATAAAATCTTCGGGGAAATTCTTTTTAGATGTTGTTCCAGTGTAATCTTCTCTAAAAAACAGATTTCCTCTACCAGCCATGCACTAGCCGCACTCCTTCTAGCGCCAAATCTGTTGATTCCTGGGAAATCCTAGGCACCAATAGTAGGGATTCTCCCCAGTAAACAATCCCAATTAGATCATCCATTGTTTGGTGTGGAGAATCTGTCCAGTTTACAGTCCGACTACCATAGATTAAGTTGTTTAAATATTTTACATGTTGCGTCCCGGTCCACCATTTATGTAATTTTTTGTTTAAATGAATGAAATGAAGATTCCTAATCTAAATGCAGATGACTAATGAACAAGAGCCTAGATCACTTCTTTAAATATAAATCTAAAACTAATATATTCTATCCCTGGAGGGAGCAAATTTAGAGTTCAAGGTAATACACTAGAAATGTTCATATAAATCTAATAGATAGTTGTTCCAACACAATAATCACATTCACATCAGAAAGAAAACCAAAGATAGCTCTTATATAAATAAACCATTTATTACCCTTTCATTACACAGACATTTATACAGACAGTGCACCATTCATAACCAAAGAATTAGTTCCAGGAAGATAGAAAAATCTCACTGTATAATGTACAGAAGCAAGAAGAAATAGTTCTACAGGATGCATTCCACACATTCCGAGGAAATATTTGTGCAGGCCTTTGTTCCAACAAGTTGATCCCTCTTATTAGCAAAGAGTTAGCTCTTTTACAAAATAGTCCAGCCTTCTTTTCACTAGACAAAAGTCCTATTTATTGTGCTCTGAACCCCTATTTATTATCTGGATCCCTCACGTTGTGACCTTTTTATCTCCTCTAACCCTAGAGATTCCCAAGATTCTTATTCCCTTAACCTGGGAGAAATCCAACGGTTTCATAAAAAGAAAAAATAAATTTATACGGGCCTTTCCATGTTGGAAATACACGCGGCCTATGCGTTAGCTTCTCAAGCAATTACATCGTATTCGGTTGGCTCAAGAACCAGCCATGTTGTTGCGCCTCCACGTGTTATTTCTTGGTGATTAATCCTCTACTTCTGCGTTCGTTTCATGCTTCCCCTATTCGAACTTGGTGAGCAATAATACCTACCATACATAAAGAAGACATAATGAGAGATATATTTGATATGGAAACAACAATAATTTTCTGATTGTAAGTTTAATGATAAGCAATTTAACTAAATTTAAGCTTTGAGAGAGATTTCTTAGTTTCCCCAATGGTTCACAATAAAAACCAAAACAGACATTGAACAGCTCAGATCATCTCAAAAGATGGATCGGTTTTGATTTGATCCATTAGATCATGCAGCCCCGATAGCTCATTTCCGTGAAATAGTGGAAAGCGGAAATCGAAAAGCGGGATGTAAACTTTCTTCAATATTAACTTCCATCTTTTCGTTTTTGCTTTTTTGCTTCCGCCCTTTTCTGGACCGTTGATATATTTCGGAGCGATTCTCAGTCATCGATCTGAAATCAACTTACGAGTTGCGGATCTTAGAAAGTGGACTTCCAGCTTCATGATCGAAAATATTTCTTTTATTCTTTCTGCCTTTCTGATTCCTCCTTTTGCTGCGGGATATTTATGGACCGTTGATCTATGCAGAAGCTCTCTGAACCCTCAATCTTACAGTTGTTGAAAAGCGGAACTCTAACTTTTGCAACCAGATTTATGTATTTCCGCTTTCCATTTTTTGCTTATTTTCTGAGCCGTTGATCTTCGCAGAAGCCTTCTGGGCCATCGATCTGAAATCAAAGTGGATCACGGACTTCAGATTTTAGAAAGCGAGACTCCAACTTTTTGAAATTAAACATTGATCTTTCCACTTCCGCTTTTCTGCTTCCCCTTTTCCGCTTCCGTTTTTTCGCTTCCCCTATTCCACTTCCGCTTCTGCATTTTCGCTTTTTCTTGATCATTGATCTTTGCGGGAGCCTTCTAGGAAGCGGAAATCGGAAATTGGTTTCGCCAAATTTTTGAAGTTAAACTTAATCTTTCCACTTTTTCACTTTTCTACTTCTACTTTTTCTTGACCGTTGATCTTTGTGGGAGCCTTCCGAAAAACGGAAATCAGAAACCAGGTTTGCCAACTTTTCGAAGTTAAACTTAATCTTTTTGTTTTCTGATTCTGTGGATTGCGAAAAGTGGGTTCGCCAAATTTCATGACTAAAAACAAAACGTAACTCGAACTGTGTAGTTAGGAAAGCTGGATTTCAACTTTATCGATGTTAATTTTGATATTTTCGCTTCCGCCTTTTCCTTTCCACCCTTTTCCTAGACCGTTTATTTTTTCGGATTCTTCCTTGGTCGTTGATCTGAAATCAAAAGCAGATTTTTTTATATAAGGCATGTGCCCAAGATCGTGCCTAAGGATTTTTACCAAACTGACACTTCGGGATTAGGAAAAAACTTCTGCTCAAGCTTCTAGGAAAGACTAGGTATGCAAGGAGGGCTTATGTGAGTTGGGAAACAAGTGTAAGCATGCTTTTAAAATAAAAAATGGAAGGAGAGGCCCTAAAATGTAAAAAAAATTGGGGAAGCAGTTGTAGCGGTAACACAAATATATATACATTTTTAGGAAGACTCTCTCTCTCTCTCTCTCTCTCTCTCTCTCTCTCTCTCTCTCTATATATATATATATATCATTTTTATTTGATCATATGTCAAATTTCTAAAAAACATAGGGCTTATTTTATTTTGTAACTTTTGATTGGTTCACCTATTTTGAAAACAAAAAAGAAACTGCACAAGTACAAACAAAGACCTATACACTAAAAAAAGTACATTGATTGTGTTAACACCCTCATGGTAAGGCCTAATTCTCCACCTTCTCATCTTAAGGCTTCACTGAATTTCTTAATTTAAAAATATATATAAAATCAACATTAAAAATTATGGAAAAATACTACCACACAAGAACCTCCTATTACAACTCTGCAAAACAAAATTCATTATTTACATACCAAACCCAAGGCCTAACATGTAAATATGTGCATTATGTATTTTTTTTAAATAACCTACTAATAGTATCAGAACAATGGATTTTCTTGGGTTTATACGAATTTTCCATAAATAAAAGTTATGCATTATGGAAGTGTTGATGCTTGGAAAAATCCCAGGTACCAAGCAGTAGGGATTCTCCCCAGTGAACGATCCCAGTTAGATCAGACACTGTTTTGTGTGGGGAATCTGTCTGGTTCACAGTTTCGGCTACCGTAGATTAAATTATTTAATATTTTACTGGTTATGGCTGAGTCCATCGTTTATATGATTTTTTATTTAAAGAATGATATGCATGTGCCTAAGCTAAATGCAGGTCTAATCTAGATCTAAAACTAAACTATTCTATCCCCAGACAGGGAGCAAATTTAGAGTTCAGAGTAATATACTGTAAATGCTCATAAAGGTATAACAGATAGTCGTACCAACACAATAATCACATTCACAACAGAAAGAATATCAGAGGTATATCTAATATAATTAAACCATTTATTACCTTGTCAAAACAAACATTTATACAGACAGTAGACATTCATGACCAAAGAAATAGGTCCAGGAGGTTAGAACAATCTCACGGTATGATGTACAAAAGCAAGAAGAAATAGTTCTACAGTATGTATTCCACACATTTCGATTAAATCTATGTGCAGGCCCTTTGTTCCAACAAAATGATCCTTCTTATTAACAAAGAGGTAGCTCTTTTACAGAAATAGTCCAGAATTATTTCACCAGGAAAAATTCCCTCTATGGTGCTCTGCACCTCTTATTTATAGTGTTATGGGCTCCCAAGACTAACCTCGAAATGGAGCCAAATTCAGTTACAAAAAGCCCAACAAAATCTGATCTAGAATATTAGCCATGATCCCAAAAACAAATAGGGAAAACATGCTAGAACGCGGATGGTGGATCAGTTTGGGAAATTTAACAGCAGGGACTCAGGCTCGCTTGCTAAAAATGACAGTTAGAACCTCTCCAGTCAATATGCAACAGTTTCTTCATATTCGCATCGTCATACAACAAAATCCCTTACAGTCTTAGATTAAGACTATATCTTCATTTGAACCATCCATTGATGTAGCCTTTAGCCAATTTCGCAATCGCCCATCCTAGCTCGGTGAACCATAGTACCTGCAATACATAAAAGAAAACATCATGAGAGATATGTCTATTCCTGAAACAACAATATTATGTCAATGGCGACAGTAACTAATCACCATATTTTCAATTATAATTTTAATGATCTGTGTCGTTTCATCTAAACAGAACAGAAACATGATGATTAGCACCCTGTTAAGCAAGTAAACTATTCAGTTTAAGCTTTCAGAGAAAGATTTCTCAGTTTCCCAAAGGTTCATATTAAAAAACAAAAAAGAGGTTGGACAGCTCAAATCATCTCAAAGATGGATCGAGTCTGATCTAAGTCATTAGATCCTACAACCCTGCTATCTATTTTCCTCCCTTTTCTGACCGTTGATTTGTCCGGAAGTCAGAAATCAAGATTTCAATTTTCATGACCAAAACCTTAACTTTTCTTCCTCCGCCTTTCCGGAAAGCGAAAATTGGAAAGCGGGTTTGCCAATGTGTTATAAATTTAAACTCAAACCTTCCGCTTCCGCATTCATGCTTCCTCATTTTCGATTCTCTCTGAGTTATTGATCTGCGCAAAACACTTATGGACGGTTGGATCTATGTGGAAGTTGGAAATTGGGTTTGTAACCTTTTAATAAGTGAAACTTGCATGTTCCGCTTTCACCTCTACCCTTCCACTTTCTCCTTTTGTGGAAAGCGGAAATCGGAAGCCGAATCATCCATTTGTTTTTACGAAGTTCAAACTTTAACTCTCCGACTCCGCACTTCCACTTCCACTCTTTCCCTAGATCATTGATCTGAGCGGCAGCCTTCTTAACCGTTGGATCTTTAAAACTGCGGAAAAGAGAAGTGGGGCTTCTAACTTGTCATGCGCAAACTTTGACCTTTTTTGCTTCTGCTTTTCTTCTTCTTTCTGATCCGTTGATCTGTGCGGACTCATCCTTAGCCGTCAGATCGCAGATCGCAAAAAACGGAAAGCAAAACTCTAACCTTTTACAAATGACACTTGACCTTTTCAGCTTTCGCTTTTCTGAGAAGTGGAAATCGGACATCGAAAAACGAAAAACATAAAATTAATCCTTCACGAAGTTCAAACCTTAACTTTACGATCCTGCCCTTCTGCTTTCTCCTTTTGCGGGAAGCAGACATTGAAAGTCGGATTTTCTATTTTTTTCAAAGTTTAAACGCAAACTTTCCACCTCTTCCTTTCTCTTTTCCACCCTTCTGAATCGTTTATTTGTGCGGAAACCTTCAGGGCTATCGGATCTTGAATTGCGGAAAGCGGAAGTCTGATTTGTAACTTTTTCCATAAGCGAAATTAGCTTTTATGACTCTGCCCTTCTGCTCCCACCTTTTCTTGGTCGTTGGATCTTGATCAGAGTGATTCTTAGCCGTTGATCTTAAATCAAAAGTGGATTTTCTTGTAAGGCTAGTTTCCAATATTGCGCCTAAAGATTGTTTTAATGGAAATGACACTTAAGGATTAGGAAAATCCTTATGCTCGAGCTTCTAGGAGAGACTGGGTATGCAAGGAGGGTTTATCTAAGTTGGGAAACAAGTGTAAAATGAAAAAGGAGGGGCCCTAAAATGTAAAAAAAAATGGGAAAGCAGTTGCAGCAGCTACAAGAAGGTAAATCAATTATCTACATTTCGTATTTTTTCATCGTGTTCTGAAAAGTTGTCAAGGTGCCTTTACATTTATTTTTAGAGATAAAATTTATGTTATTCCAGGTTTCCAATGCAACTAATGTATCATAATTGTGTAGCATTACCTTGCACCATCCATCTTAATACTAATTATAAATATTCGTATAGTAGGATAATCTTATCTAAAGGTAATGGGTGTTAAAATGAGTTTTAAGACAAGGTACTCTCATGAGAAAGGACATCAACTTCAAATAGGTTTAGATTCTTTTGAACTAAATTGAGAGGAACAAATGTATATAAGGTCCCAAACAATCTAACCAAAAAGGTCTCCCCCTTCTCAAAGGCCATGTATAACTTAAACTAGAGTGTGTAGGAAACCTATGCATCTTCCCTAAGGAGGATGCATGCATTATCCAACTACCCAATAAACCATTTTGGGCTCCTCATTTATAGTTCTTGTTTGACTTGAGCATAATTATGTGTGGACATTTATATGCATCTTCCCCAATGTAGAAATTATGCATTAGTAATTTTTTTATATTTTCTCATCTTGGCTACATACTTAGTACTTCTATATGAATTAAGCCATGTTTTTGCCAAAAATAAGTGGTTGACTTTCTATAATAATAAAAAATTATTGTGTGTTTTGATAATGAATATTATTTGGATTATTTTTCCTTTTCTATGTGTGACTAATCTTTAACCTAGGTTTTTCACTATACAAAGAACTTAGATATATATCCCTCTCCAAACCATTACAAAGCATTATTGATTTTTGAATATGTATTACCATATATGTTTCTATACAACAAGGCTCTACAATATATATTGTGTTTTAATCATCTCCCACATAACCTTGCCCAAAAATCATGATGCCATAAACAAATAACAAGTGAGATAGAAAACTATATTCCTCTATCATAATACCTCTTATATGCCATTCTCCATTAATCTCTAAAATCGTATTTTAATCATCTCCCACATAACCTTGCCCAAAAATCATGATGCCATAAACAAAGAACAAGTGAGATAGAAAACTATATTCCTCTATCATAATACTTTTTATATGTCATTCTCTATTAACCTCTAAAATCAATATGATTAAGCATTTAACTAGTAATAAAATAGAAAGGATAAAAATGGAAAGCCTAATTGTACATATAGGGACTTTCTATAACCAAAGTAAATGTTATGTGTCATATCTATATTGGTTATCCACTTAAAATAATTTTATATAAAAATATTATTTAAGTATAATCTGGACCTAATGATTAAAAACATGTGTTTCCTCTTTAAAAAACCATAAATTTAAATTCATAAAGTATATCATTATTATTATTAAAAATATTCTTCCAAACTTATCCTATAAATCTTTAAATTTATTATAATATATTAATTAATATAATTAATATTAATATTTATTAAAAATTGTATGAAAAAATATTAATCTTTATTAAAAATGTATGATAATTCATTTTTGGAAAAAATCAAAGCATTGTTTTAAAAATGTCCTCCTAGTTGGAATTTTGATTTTTTTCAATGGATTTGTTATAATCTATTAATTAATATTATTATCGCTAAAAATAATTATGGTATACTTTTGAATTTTTTTTCAATAAATTTGTTATAATCTATTCATTGATATAATTAATATTATTATTTGCTGGTAGACTTTTGAATTTTTTCTCAATGAATTTGTTATGATCTATTCATTAATTTAATTAATATTATTATTTGCTAAGAAAAGAGGTATGGTAATTTACTTTGTGAAAAAAGAATTAGGTCAAAGTATTGAAACATGATAAGAGTGGACATTCTACTCGTCAATTGGTGATAGCTTTATAATATTAAAAAAGAGAGGGCTATCATAATTGGAATTTGAAATCTAACATATCACCGAAATATAAAGGTAATTTGTATATTTTAAAGAGTTGTGATGGGTTATCTCGATTGGGAAGGAAAATTGCTTTATGTTAAAAAAAAAAAATTAAGGGATTTGGTTAATTAATTCATTTTTTAAAATAATAATTTAGTAATAATAGTTTATTTCAAACAAAGTTATCTATATATATATATATATATTGTCAACTATATTAAAATAAAATCAATCATGTTTAATTAAAAAAATATGGACAAACATTGTTAAACTTAGTAAAATGATACTTAGCGATATTCTACCATGGTCAACTATAGTCATCAAAAGCCAACCATAAATATCCAATGTCTGACATTGTCAAACATTGTTGATCATATTTAAACATGGTGAGTGATAATTAACCCACTAGAATCATAGTCAAACATGATTAACCATGATTGACCATAGTCAAGTATGGTTCACCATTGTCACACATTATCAACCATGGTTAGATATGTTCAAGCATAGTTAACCATGATCTATCATATTCTACATGGTCAACCATAATCATACATAAGAAATCATATTCAAACATATTGAACCATAATTAAGCATGGTTAGAACATATTAACCAAGTCAACCAAAGTTAAACATGATCAACTCACTTTTTTTTTGGTCATATCACTTTTTTTTTGTCATCACTCTTTGATTATCACACTTACATCATATCATTTTAAAGATTTTTAAGTTAAATGATTATAATGATGAGGGTCTTTAATGTCCACTAAGATCATGTTTGGTCTTGTAATACCCCCTTTAACTTTTTAAAGTAACTTTATTTAAATTATGTTTATGAGATGGAAACTAATAATTTTGGCATAAAACTATTTTAATATAATATGATCTAAATACGAAAGTTAGACAACAATGCATTTAATTGACAGAAACTTGATTTTAAGGCATTAAGTAAATCCTTAACCATATTTACGAAGACAAGTGGCCAATCTTGGAGAGAGTTAGTTATTAGCTATAAAAAGTCTTAGGCAAGAAAAAGGATGGGCATGCAAAAGAAATACAAAAAAGGAAAAAGAGAGAAAGAGAGTTGTCAGAGATCACCAAGTATGGTGTAGGCTCTAAGAAAGTTAAGGAACACCACAAAGCTTCCAGTGAACATCTGAGTATCCTAGGCTTTGGAACAGAACTGACAACGATCTCTTGAAGAGTTAGGTTCTGGAATAATTAAACTCTATCTCAAGACTAGTGGCAACTTGGATCTGAAGCAAGTAAATATTAAACTCAGAAATCTGGGCAAGGGGGTGGAACTATTGCAGACAATGAAGTTTCAAGGTTCCTGACGCTGGGTGGTGTGTGACTGTCAGCTTCCAAATTTGGACAAAATACAGATATGTTCACTAGAAAATTGATTCCTTAATATTTATGAACATGAGAATATCTTTCTGATTTTATACCAATTTTATATCATAAATAAGGATTATATAGTAAAAGAATCCAAACTGATACATTTCATTATGTTGAATCATTTTCTTATAATGATATTAAATCATTTTCTTATAGTACATTACATATTTTCTTATGTTTGTTTGTCTGGGTGTTATTATTACCAAAACCCTATGTAATAAACTAATATACAGGTTGAACCACCAATGCAATTAAAAGTATAAACCCTAACCTAAATTAAAATCAAACAAAACTAATTACTAAACAAATGAAAGAATGTTTTAACGACCGCATACATAATGGAAACATCTTTACATTCATGCTAAAAGAAATATTGTGTGTTCAACCCAACAAACACAAAAGCAATATATTTATCATGCAAAATGTAAATAACGAAAATATACAATCTATAGAAGTATGTATATGAAATCACAATTTACATATGCCTAGAGAAAATCCTTAATACAAACCAATAACTGCGAGAATCCACATAGGCATCAACCATAACCAAGGCCAAAACATAATCATTTGCATGAACGTCGTAGAGCTTCCCATTTTTAAACAAGGAAGTTAATGACCCCCGCTAAGTTATTAAATTTACTGTAAGAAGAAAAATGCAACATAAAAACCCAGCTCTTCATACATAGTGGCAAATACCATAACCTCCAACCTCTACCATTTTCTCAGCTATATGTATATTGAACACTTCCTTTTATCGAGGTAGAATGGGTCTGCAGAGAGGCTAAACCAGAGACTTACCCGACCATACATTGCAACTGCTTCAACAAAAACTTAAACCGCTCGCTACGACCAAAGACCTAGCAAATACAACAGATATATTAAACGATGTATTCGAAGTTAAAATACATATTGAGGTAAGAAACTCAGAGAGGAGTGATATTACCTACTTTTCAAACTTTATAGAAGAATTATGGATTTTGTATGAAGGTTGACCGAAAAACCTAAGTTTGTATCCAAACTCTTTGATATCGTCATGAAAAGCAACTACAAACTATAGGAAAATTAAACCTGTATGTCAACAATAGGAAGTGTTAGGATTATAATCCTCCCTTGTCCAATTTGGTCAATTATGTCTAAATCTGGAGTATGTCTAAATCAAGAGTCCTTTCAGTCTATTTTTAGTCACTAACACCATTGGGTCCACTTAACCTAATTGGGGCACATGTACTAGTTACTAAAGTGTGGTGAACACTAATTGAGGCCAACTGCCACTGATTGGACTTGCATGCATCAGTTTAGGAGCCTCCTAGATCAATTACTGCAATTTAGGAGCCACTAGGAGTGTCGGAACCAACCTCCTTCAGTTGAGTTCAGTTAGTGACTAATTAAGCCTAGTTAGGAGTCAGTTACATTCAGTTACATCCATTACTTTTTTATTAATGAAAGCATTCACAGCAACAAGCCATTTTTTGCACTGTTTCATTCTTCAATTCCTGAGTAAAATTGTGTAATCTATTCTGTGAGTTGTGTGTTGATCCATAGATCTATGTGCTCAATTTAATATGGTATCAGAGCCTCGACAGGACAAGGCATTTCTCCTCCTTAGATCTCCTATTGGATCATTTTTTTAGCAAAATTGCTCCTTCCAGCACTGCACCAGAAGTTGAAGGTTTACCACTTAATACCCCAAGTAAAGGAATTGTTGATCAAGCTTGCTTGATCAACTATGCTAGGTGTGATGAAAACCTGAAATGTGCAGGATGTCCGACCTTACTTTGTCTTTTTGTGTAATTGCAGGTACAACTTCAAATGGATTGATC
This sequence comes from Pseudotsuga menziesii, assembly GCA_001517045.1. Lineage (NCBI taxonomy): Eukaryota > Viridiplantae > Streptophyta > Pinopsida > Pinales > Pinaceae > Pseudotsuga > Pseudotsuga menziesii. The sequence continues at coordinate 38,488 of LPNX011162225.1, read as the reverse complement.
AGTTCCTCTTCTTACCCTATTCACAAACTATTCAGAATGGAAGATGAAGATGATTACATCTCTAAAGAGACAAGGTCTCTATGGGGTTTCTATTGGACTCGGTGAAAAGTCTTTTGAGAGTGAGAATGATTGGCTGAATGAATGTGATGTAGCTTTTGGAACAATAACACTGGCTCTTTCTACTAGCTTGTGCTACCTCAGTAGATCTATTGAATACCCAAAGGAACTCTGGACAAGATTGGACAAAACCTTTGGAAAGATTGATGAGGATCATAATAGCACTTTGGAGAGCACATCCAGCACCATAAGAGTTCCTGATCCAAAATTCTAGGCCTCCACTCTCTTTTATGAAGTTGTTCAAAATGAAGAAGAAGCAAAGTCCTCCTCCAGTGATTTTCCTTTGAATTATGTGCAAACTTTTCCAGTAATTGCTTCCGAAAGTGAAGAGAAACTTGATTTCTCTCCCTCGAATGTTGCTTCCGGTGTGCAAATATGTAATACCTTGGATATCTTGGAAAAAATATCAAATTACCAGAGTGATCCATTCGCTCCCCTTGATCTAGATCTTCCAACAAATTCCTGCAGGATTGCATGCACCAAAATTCAAAATTTTGAAGAAGAAAAAAACTGTGCATCTACCATCTCAGTGGACCATACTCTTGGATCTAATATGAAAATTATTGGATCTGATATGATTTTTCTTCTTTCAATGTTTCAGGTTCATAATCTTTCAGTACTACTTGTAGTTGTTCTCATAAATTTTGTGAAGAAACAAGTACCGCAAGTCTCCTTCAAAACTACTGTTGGGGATTTGATTTCATTTCACAGTTTTGGATCTAATATGAACCCATTTAGATCTGATTTAATTTCTGATCTGATATTATTTGGTTCAAATTCTAAAATATAAGAGCTTGCAGTCATGCTTGTAGCTTCTCTCACCAATTTCAGTGTGAAAAATTAAGTATCGCAATTCTTCTTCAAAATTGTTGTTGGGGATTTGGTGTTAGTTTCCTCTTATGAGGTTGCTGATATGTTATTTTTTGATTCATTAGTTATTTCTGAAGCTATATCATATTATGGAGCTCAAGCATTCGCTCTCCACGGTCCTAGGGATTCTCTACCGTTGGTCACATGCTCATCTCCTCACAGAACTAGTAAAGAGGAAGACATTCTGCATCCACTTGGACACTTGCTCATAACACTTGGGGTTGTTTTTACCACTCATGGTTTGTTGTTCATGGCTGAAACATATCAGTTTCTTGAGTGTTCCTCACATGGTTTGAATCCTCAAGAAACTTTTCTCAATTATCAGTTGATTTCAGTTGCTCTACATGGGTCCAGTATTCATCCATCAGCTGTCTATATTTCTGATTTAGTTGAGCATATTATTCTTCTTCCAAAGAGGAATATTCCTCCAAACAAAATGATGGATAAGTTCACATGCTAGGACCTAGGATACCTGTGCACAGACGAACTAGATTAATCCTGATTCAACCTGCTTAGTTAGAGGGGGGGGCGGGGGGGGTTCCCATGTGGTTCTTTCCCCAGCTCCTTCTATTGAGCAGTTTCTTTGCTTTGCTTTAAATGTAATGGGTGACCTATGGTCTTAGTTACCATGGCCCACAATTGTGCAAGTTAGCATTCAAGGGGGGGTTTAGGATTATAATCCTCCCTTGTCCAATTTGGTCAACTATGTCTAAATCAGAAGTCCTTTCAATCTATTTTTAGTCACTAACACCATTGGGTCCACTTGGCCTAATTGGGGAACATGTACCAGTTACTAAAGTGTGGGGAACACTAATTGAGGCCAACTGTCACTGATTGGACTTGCATGCATCAGTTTAGGAGCCTCCTAAATCAATTCCTACAATTTAGGAGCCACTGGGAGTGTCGAAACCAACCTCCTTTAGTTGAGTTCAGTTAGTGACTAGTTAAGCCTAGTTAGGAGTCAGTTACATTCAGTTACATCCATTACTTTTTTATTAATGAAAGCATTCACAGCTGCAAGCCATTTTTTGCATTGTTTCATTCTTCAATTCCTGAGAAAATTGTGTGATCTATTCTGTGAGTTATGTGTTGATCCATAGATCTATGTGCTCAATTTAATACGGTATCAAAGCCTCAGCGAGACAAGGCACTTCTCCTCCTCAGATCTCCTACTAGATCATTTTTTTGAGCAAAATTGCTCCTTCAGCACCGCACTAGAAGCCAAAGGTTTACCACTTAATACCCTAAGTAAAGGAATTGTTGATCAAGCTTGCTTGATAAATTATGCTGGGCGTGATGAAAACCTAAAATGTGCAAGATGTCCGACCTTACTTTGTCTTTTTGTGTAATTACAGGTACAACTTCGAATGGATTCATCACTTCCTCTTCTCACCCTATTCACAAATTATTTAGAATGGAAGATGAAGATGGTTGCATCTTTGAAGAGACATGGTCTCTGTGGGGTGTCTATTGGACTCGGTGAAGAGAATTTTGAGAGTGAGAATGATTGGCTGAATGAATGTGATGTAGCTTTTGGAACAATAGCACTGGCTCTTTCTCCTAGCTTCCGCTACCTCAGTAGATCTATTGAATACCCAAAGGAACTCTAGACAAGATTGGACAAAACATTTGGAAAGATTGATGAGGATCATAATAGCACTTTGGAGAGCACATCCAGCACCATAAGAGTTCCTGATCCAAAATTATTAGCCTCCACTCTCTCTAATGAATTTTTTCAAAATGAAGAAGAAGCAAATTCCTCCTCCAGTGATTTTCCTTTGAATTCTGTGCAAAGTTTTCCAGTAATTGCTTTCGAAAGTGAAGAGAAACTTGATTTCTCTCCCTCTAATGTTGTTGCTAGTGTGAAAATATGTAATACCTTGGATATTTTGGAAAAAATATCAGATTACTAGAGTGATCCATTCACTCCCCTTGATCTAGATCTTCCAGCAAATTCCTGCAGGATTGCATGCACCAAAATTCAGAATTTTGAAGAAGAAGAAAACTGTGCATCTACTGTCTCGGTGGACCATACTCTTGGATATGATATGAAAATTATTGGATCTGATATGATCTTATTTGGATCTTATCTGATATTGCTTGGTTCAATGTTTTAGGTTCATAAGCTTTCATTACTGCTTGTAGTTGTTCTCATAAATTTTGTGAAGCAACAAGTATCGCAAGTCTCCTTCAAAACTGTTGCTGGGGATTTGATTTCATTTCACAGTTTTGGATCTGATATGAACCCATTTAGATCTAATTCACTTTCTGATATTATATTGTTTGTTTCAAATTTTAAAATCCAAGAGCTTTCAGTCATGCTTGTAGTTTCTCTCACCAATTTTGGTGTGAAAAATCAAGTACCGCAATTCTTCTTCAAAATTGTTGTTGGTGATTTGGTGTTAGTTTCCACTTATGAGGTTGCTGATATGTTATTTTTTTATTCATTATATATTTGTGAAGCTATATCATATTATGGATCTCAAGCATTCACTCTCCACGGTCCTAGGGCTTCTCTACCTTTGGTCACATGCTCATCTCCTCACATAACTAGTAAAGAGGAAGACATTTTGCATTCGCTAGGACACTTGCTCCTAACACTTGGGGCTGTTTTTACCACTCATGGTTTGTTGTTCATGGCTGCAAAATATCATTTTCTTATGTGTTCCTCACATGTTTTGAATCCTCAAGAACATTTTCTCAATTATCAGTTGATTTCAATTGCTCTACATGGGTCCAGTCTTCATCCATCAGCTGTCTATATTTCTGATTTAGTTGAGCATATTATTCTTCTTCCAAAGAGGAAGATTCCTCCAGAAATAGTGATGGATAATTTCACATGCAAGGACCTAGGATACCTGTGCACAGAAGAACCAAATTGATCATGATTCTACCTACTTGGGGGGGGGGGGGGGGGGGGTTCCCATGTGGTTCTTTCCCTAGCTCCTTGTATTGAGTAGTTAATTTACTTTGCTTTAACTGTAATGGTTGACCTATGGTCTTAGTTACCAGGGCCCACAATTTTCCAAGTTAGCATTCAAGGTGGGTCTTAGAATTATAATCCTCCCTTGTCCAATTTGGTCAATTATGTCTAAATCTGGAGTATGTCTAAATCAGGAGTCCTTTCAGTCTATTTTTAGTCACTAACACCATTGGGTCCACTTGGCCTAATTGGGGCACATGTACCAGCTACTAAAGTGTGGGGAACACTAATTGAGGCCAACTCTCACTGGTTTCACTTGCATGCATCAGTTTAGGATCCTCCTAGATCAATTCCTACAATTTAGGAGCCACTAGGAGTGTCGAAACCAACCTCCTTCAGTTGAGTTCAGTTAGTGACTAGTTAAGCCTAGTTAGGATTCAGTTACATTTAGTTACATCCAATTACTTTTTATTAATGAAAGCATCCACAGTTGCAAGCCATTTTTTGCATTGTTTCATTCTTCAATTCCTGAGTAACATTGTGTGATCTATTCTGTGAGTTGTGTGTTGATCCATAGATCTATGTGCTCAATTTAATAGGAAGCAAGGCATAGAGTAACCGGAAATTGGAACCAAGTTTATTTCCAAATGACTTTTGGAAGAGTATACACCACTAGAATGTTCTATTGCCATTTAAACCATCCTCTCCTCGCAAATTATGCAAACAGTCAAATAATATAGCACCGATTAGCCAAAAGTTTTACATCCATGGAGTTACCCAAAACCTTAGTGTTATTCGAAACAAGGTCTATAAAACATAGTAAAATGTGTTTGGTAAAGTAAAGTAAAAAATAAGCCTTGGTAAGGACCAAAGTGTTGGACAACTGTTTCCCACCATAAACATCGGGAAATTCAACATGATAGATGGGATCAAAAACCTTGTAAAGTGGGCTCCCTCTTGTTTATAAAATTTAGAATAAGGTTATGGAAGTCAAGACCCTTGCAATGTTAGTATCCATTTTTTTACATCACTTTAGATTAAGGTTAGGACTAGCTTTTAGTGCTAGTTATTTTCTTGAAGGGGGGGGGGGGAGTTCAAACTATGATCCCTTATCAAGCCATTTCTTAGAACACCTGCAATCAAAAGGAAGATATGCAATAGAAGAGAAATGGAGTTAGCATAATGCTAAGTAATTCTCTAGATTAATCCCTACCATAACCACCTAAAAACAAAGAAACATGTACCCCAAATAATAACAATTTAGTCATCAAACCACTAGATGAAGAGCTGAGAGTTTAAATCGCTTTACTCTTCAAGAGGATATTTTACTTAGTAATCTTTTCTTCTAAAAAATATAAAAAATATTTATCTGTGTAATTATTGTCTTTTAAGTTTGTTACAAATGGTATCAGAGAAAGGTTATAATGCTTGGACCTAATGGGTCATCACCAGTATATTCAAACATAAAATCTTTTAGTGAAATAGTAGATGATGGATTTTCATAAATTAACAAAACAAATACTTGTTGCAAATAGAGAATTACCAATGGTTGAATCAGAACAAATCATGGAAGAAGAGGCCATACCTCAGGGTATCCCGGTACTAGAAAATGCAAGTTTATACATCAAATTGGAGGCAAAACGTAATGCCAAAATACAATCAGAATTGTTATAAATTATGAGTTTGAAGGCTGACTTAGAGAGACTTAAGGCACATAATGTTAAACTAATGAATGCCAAATCATATCAGGAAGATATCAATGGATTAATTTTAAAAATTTTAACAGACCAGGCACCATAGAAAAAATAATGGCCAAAACTCTTGTAGTATGGGAAAGAAAAGAAAGGAAAATACCAAGAGTTGCAGTAGCTAAGAAACCACCGACAATATTCAAATGATCTCTAGTGATTTAAAGAAAGATGACGAAACAAAATATAAGAAACAAAAGGAAGATCTATGGAACTGCAAGGGGAATTTAAGAAATTAAAACCTCCAATGTTTGATGGGGAATCTGAAGAGGCTGCAGAGGCTTGGTTATTAAACATTAAGCGATATTTTCAAGTCTATAGTTATGATGATAACTTGAGGGGACGTTTGGCTATTTTCCAATTGAGCGGAAAAGCTTTCCTGTTGTGGCAGGAAGCGAAAAGCTTAAATAATATGCATAAAAAGGAATTAAGTTTGAATTTTTTTAAGAAACTGCTTAGAAAAAAATACATGTCATAACGATATTATGATGAAAAATCCAAAGAATTCAGTGACCTACGGTTGGGATAGTTAGCTATGGAGGAGTTTGTAATGAAATTTTTCAATCTACAACATTATGTACCATACCTAAAGTATGAGAAGCAAAAGAACATCGGTTTATCAGTTTTGTACCTCTGGTTTATAAGAATAAAATTGAATTTGACATGCCTAAGACCATGGATGAAACAATATGGAAGGAAAAACTCTGCTATCTGTTATTTAACAAATATCTGAACTAAGTAGGACTTGGAAAAACAAAAAGAATGAAAAGAGGGATCAACGTAAGAAGGGATTTAAACCTTCCCCTTTTAGGAAAGGAACCAAGATTTATTTAGATAACAATTATAACAGGTTGGGTTTAAACATAAACAATGGAATAAAAAGTGCAGGAACTTTTGGTAGCGGAGGTAATAACAGCGCAAAAGAAATTAAATGTTGGGATTGTAATGGATCTTATTTATACAAAAAATTCCCTCACAATCCCAACAGGAAAATGGCTCCCTTGAATATGTTACAAGAATCTTCTACAGTTAACGACGTAGCCAGGAATATACCTAGAATTAATGTTTCCCTGGAAGACCGACAAGTAGATCATCAATCTACTATGCTGGTAGTATAAGGTAAAATCTTGAATACACGTGTTTCTATTCTTAATGACTCATGAGCTAGTCTAAGTTACATTTCACCAAAGGTAGTTGAGAAATGTAAACTTCTAAAAGAAAAACAAAAAAATGCATGGTTAGTACAATTAGCAACAAGAGTGAAGAGAAAAGTTACAAAGTTGTTAACAGGTTGTAGGCTGAGTTTTAATGAAATGGATACAACGGTCAACTTAAATATACTTCCTTTAGGATCATATGACATCCTAATTGGTATGGATTGGTTAGAATCTCATAAAACCCTTATTAACTGTCTGCATAAAATGTTTGATTGTATTGATGATGAAGGCAAGTATCATACCATAAAGGGAATTTATAGACCTATAACTATGTGACAAATCTCAGTGGTACAACTCAACAAGTGTACAGGAAGGGATGTCAACTTTATGCCATTAAACTTGTGGTGGCTAAAACAGAAAAAGCCAAAAACAACATTGGAGAAATTCCCTATTCTTAAGGAATTTCAGGACGTATTCCCTGATGAAATACCAGGATTACCTCCTAAGAGAGATTTAGACTTTACTATAGATTTAATGCATGTATCAACACTTATATCACGAGCTCCTTATCGTATGAGTATTCCAGAACTGACAGAACTAAGAATGCAATTACAAGAATCACTAGAAAATAAATGTATTTGGCCCAGTGTGTCACAGTGGGGAGCACCAGTCTTGTTTGTTAAAAATAAAGACGACACTGTCAGAATGTGCATAGATTACAGACAATTAAACAAAATGACAATTACAAACAAATACTTGTTACCGAGAATTGATGATCTATTTGATTAGATTGGTGGAGCCCAAATATTCTCAAAAATTCATCTTAGGTCAGGATATCATCAAGTACAGGTTAAAGAAAAAGATATCCACAAAATTGCCTTTCAAACAAGATATGGACATCATGAATTTGTGGTGATGCCTTTTGGGAAGACTAATGCCCCTGCAACATTTATGAATATGATGAACAATGTGCTACGTAAATTTTTGGATAAATTTGTGCTAGTATTCATTGATGATATTTTAATATATCCCAAGAATGAGGAAGAACATGAGGAACATTTTTGAAAAGTTTTACAAATTTTGAGAGAACATCAGTTATATGCGAAACTCAATAAGTGTGATTTTTATAAAAAAGAAGTACAATATTTGGGACATGTTATCTTAGAAAAAGGAGTAGCAGTTGCTCCTGCTAAGATTAATACTATTTTAGAATAGTCGGTACCGAAGGATGTACATGACATCAGATCCTTCATGGGGTTGACAAGATATTACCGCAGGTTTTTAGAATTTTTTTCCAAAATAGCTCACCCTATAACAATCCTTCAAAAGAAAAGTGTTTGATTTGTATGGAGTCAACAATGTTAAGAAAGTTTTGATAATTAAAAAATTTACTAACAACAGTACCTATATTAAAAATTGTTAATCCAAATAAATATTTTATAGTGTGCACTGATGCAAGTAAACATGGTTTGGGAGGTGTTTTGACTTGGGAGGGTCATGTGGTCTGTTACAAGTCCAGAAAGTTGAAGGAACATGAAAATAATTATGTGGTACATGATATGGAATTAGAAGCTATCATTCATGCCCTTAAAATTTGGCGACATTATTTGGTGGGAAATAATTTTTTGTTGTTAACCGATAATATCGGATTAAAATATTTGTTTGAACAAAAAACCTCGAATGCACGACAAGCCAGATGGCTCGCATTTTTGAGCGAATATGATTTTTAAATTTGACATATAAGAGGAAAATAAAACCTAGTAGCTAATGCACTGAGTCGACAACAACATGAATTGCATACTATGTTAATTAATGGGTATGAGTCGAAATTTAAAACTCGGTTGAAAACGGTAGCAAGTAGTGACTCTGAGTATAATAAACTGATAGAAAAATGTACCCACGTATTTGATAATATTGAAGATAGTGCATATCAGATTGAAACATAAGGATTTATGTATTATAAAAACTGGATTTATGTACCAAATAAAGAAAACATAAAACAAATACTCTTCAAGGAATTATACGATAATCCTTATGTAGGACGTTTGGTATATCATAAATTTATAACAGCATTAAAAAAAGATTTATTTTGGCCAAATATGAAGAAGGAAGCAATTAAATATGTAGCTAGGTGTTTTACATGTCAACAGGTCAAGATTGTCCATCAACATCCAGCTGTATTATTGTAGCCTATACCCATTCCTGAATGGAAACAGGAAGTTATAACCATGGACTTCATAACAGGACTACCCAAAACAAAAAAGCAGAACGACTCTATTATGGTGGTAGTAGATAAGTTGAGCAAAACAACACATTTCATACCCGTAAAATCAAATTACAAAGCCATAAAAATTGCTGACATATTCATGAAAGAGATTTTCAGACTTCATGGAATACCGAAAACAGTTATCACATATCGAGATGCAAAGTTTGGCACAAATTTATGTACATCTCTATTTAAAGGTATGCATACAAAGTTAAATTTCAGTACAGCATACCATCCTCAAACATATGGACAGACTAAACGGGTAAATCGGATATTAGAAGATATGCTACGGATATATGCAATGAATCAACTAGATAAATGGGAGGATTAGTATCCATTTAATGGAATTTGTGTATAATAACAATTATCAATCTTCGCTCAAGATGAGTCCTTGTAAAGTATTGTATGGTAGACAGTGTAAGGTGCCCTTGAGTTTGGGTAATCTTGAGGATAGAATGGTGTTAGGCCCAGACATGTTGGCACAAATGGAAACAATGCTATGACAAATAAAACAAAACTTAAAGGCGGCACAAGATAGGCAAAAAAGTTATGCAGATAGAAAGAGAACAACTAAATAATACAATGTAGGAGAACATGTATTCATAAGAATCAAACCAAATAAAATTGCATTACAAGCAGGATTATATGGAAAACTTGCTCCCAGATATGTGGGACATTTTGAAATACTGGCTAGAATAGGGCTTGTAGCGTATCAATTGGCTCTACGTCCTTATATAAAAGTTCATAATGTTTTCCATGTTTCTTTATTAAAAAAATATATAGTTGATCAATCTCATATCATTGATTGGAATAATGTATAAGTGTAATCGGAGGGCGACTTTCACGCGGAACAAATGTGCATTCTAGACAGGAGAGAGGTTGTGCTTTGGAAGTGAACTATCGTACAAGTTAAAGTGCAATGGAAACATTACATGTCAGAGGAAGCTACCTAGGAAGAATAGGAAGTTATGAGACAAATTTATCATGTTTTATTTCAAGATTATGATAAGATGATTTAAGCACTGAGGATGATGCAATACTTTAGGAGGGGAGGAATGTAATACCCCCTCGTAACGTTTTAAAGTAATTTTATTTAAATTATGTTTATGTGATGGAAACTAATAATTTTGACAGAAATATATATTAATATAATATTATCTAAATACGAAAGTTAGACAACCATGTCGTTAATTGACAAAAACCTGAGTTTAAGGCAATAACTAAATCCTCAGCCATCTTTACAAAGACAAGTGGCTAGACTTGGAGAGAGTTAGTTATTAGCTATTAAAATTCCTAGGAAAGAAAAATGATGGGCATGCAAAAGAAATACAAAAAAGGAAAAAGGGAGAAAGAAATTTGTCAAATATCACCAAGTACGGTGTAGGCTCTAAGAAAGTTAAGGAATAGCACAGAGCTTCCAGTGAACATCTCAGGATGTCAGGCTCTGGAACATAACCGACATCAAGCTCTTGAAGAGTTAGGTTCTGAAATAATTAAACTATATCTAAATACTGGTGGCAACTTGGAGTTGAAGAAAGTAGATCTTAAACTCGGAAATCTGGTCAAAGAGGTGGAACTCTTGCAAATTGTGAAGTTTCAAGGTTCCTAAGGTTGGGTGGTGTGTGATTGTCACCTTCCAAATTCAAACAAAATACAGATATGTTCACTAGAAAATTGATTCCTTAATATTTATGAACATGAGAATATCTTCTTATTTTATTCCATATTTATGTCATAAATAAGGATTATATAGTAAAAGAATCCAAACTGGTACATTGTGTTAAGTTGAATCATTTTCTTATAATGCATTTCATATTTTCTTTTGATCATTTGTCTTGATGTTACTATTACCAAAACCCTAGGTAATAAACTAATATACAAGATGAACCACCAATGCAATTAAAAGTATAAACCCTAACCTAAATCCATAAAATCAAACAAAACCCTAGAAGGAAACTGTTAATATCATAAAAAGGAATTAATTAAAGAACTTGAATTAGGTTGATTTAATTACTGAACAAATGAAAGAATGTTGTAATGAGTGCGTACATAATGGAAACATATTTACATTCATTCTAAAAGAAATACTGCGAGTTCAACCCAACAAACACAGAAGCAATATATTTATCATGCAAAACGTAAACAACAAAAATACATAGGTTGTAGAAGTTTGTGTCCGAAATCACAATTTACATATGCCTAGAGAACATCCTTAATACAAACCAATAACCGCGAGAATTCACATAGGCATCAACCATAACCAAGGCCAAAACATAATCATTTACATAAACATTGTAGAGCTTCCAATGTTTAAACAAGGAAGATTACGACCCGTGATAAGGTTATTAAATTTACTGTAAGATGAAAAAATTAACTTAAAAACCCAACTCTTCATACTTAATGGTGAATACCATAACCTCCAACCTCTACCATTATTGCAGTTATATGTAGATTGAACAATTCCTTTTATCCAGGTAGAATGGGCATGACAGAGAGACTAAACCATAGACTTACTCGACCATATATTGCAACCGCTTCAACAAAAACTTAAATCGCTCGCTACGTCCAAAGACCTGACGAATACAACAGATCTATTAAATGGTGTTTTCGAAGTTAAAATAAATATTGGGGTAAGAAACTCATAGAGGAGCTATATTGCCTTTTTTCTCAAACTGTATAGAAGAATTATGGGTTTTGTATGAAGTCCGAACAGAAACCTAAGTTTGTATCCAAACTCTTTGATACCACCATGAAAAGCAACTACGTACTGTAAGAACATTAAACCTCTATGTCAACGATAGGAAGCAACGCATTAGAGAAACCGGAAATTGGAACCAAGTTTATTTCCAGACAATATTTGGAAGAATATACGTCACCAGAATGTTCTATCGCCATTTAAACCATCCTCTCCTCGCAAGTTATGCAAGCAGCCAAACAATACAGCACCGATTAACTAGAAGCTCGACAACCATGGAGATGCCCAAAACCCTACTACTAGTCGAAACAAGGTATGTAAAAGATAGTAAAATGTGTTGCGTAAAGTAAAGTAAAAAAAGAACCCTCAGTAAGGACCAAATTTTCTGCCAGTTGTTTCCCACCATACACCTTGGGAAAGTCAACAGATAGATGGGATCAAAAACCTTGTAATGTGGGATCCCTCTTGTTTATGAAATTTAGAATAGGGTTATGGAAGTCAGTTATTTTCTTGAAATGGGGGGGAGTTCTGATCCTTGATCAAGCCATTGCTTAGAACACTTGCAATCAAAAGGAAGATATGCAATAGTAGAGAAATGGAGTAACCATAATGCTAAGTAAGTCGCTAGATTAATTCATATGCCATAACCACCTAAAAACAAAGAAACATGTACCCCAAATAATAACGTTTTAATCATCAAACAACTAGATGAAAAGCTGAAAGTTTAAGTCAATTTACTCTTCAAGATGACCTTTTACTTAGTAATCTTTTCTTTATATATATAATTTTAAGTTTGTTACAAGTCTATCAGAGTATAAAAGAAAAGACAAAACATAATTGTTTTATATATTTTAAAATATTATTCTTATATTCAAAACGAAAAGAACCCCAAAATTGAAAAAATACTACCAAAAAACTCAAAAAAGCTAAATTAAATAAAGACCTAATTTATTAATTTGTACCATGAATAATATTTATTGTTTACCTCCTTGTTTTGAAACCATAGCATTTCTTATCTTGAACTTCGGTCCTGCAAATTCTTAATTCCTCTCTTCAAGGTCGTTTGACTAGACTGGCAAACTCGATTTGACCAGTGACTCAATTATTTAAAGCCCAGGCCTGCGGCGTTAAATCACGATTGTCATCTTCATACTCCCCCCTCCCTTTAAGAGTATCATCTTCATAGTCCCTTCCAAAAATATCAGGTTAGTGGATAGTGCCATTGATTATGGACCTTTTTTCGGCCTTCCGGAGGAATTGGGTAGACAATGTTTGCTCAAAGTGCCTGCCTTATAGAATAAATCTTAGAGTTTCTCAGGAGTGTATATGTTTGATCGAGCTTCGACAATCTCCAAATTGATTGTATTGTAGTTACAAGATCCAAATTATGATTACTGCTTATGACCCTCAGAAAGAGACCTGGCCGGACACTCCCTCGCCTTCCCCACTTCCTTGGCGATGATAATGGACTTCCACACTATTTTTGTCGCTTGTCGCGTTTGTGTGAATGGGAAGCTTATTCGCTTACGTCGTGTCCCCGGAAGGACTTGTTTCAATTTCCATATTAATTGGCAGTGATGAAGAAGTTGTGCGAGGTTGAGCAACGGGTTTACAATGTGGAGAAAGACGAGTGGAAGCGTCTTCCTGCTGTGAACCAACCAAGAGCGGGACGACTAAATTCTTTGGTGCTTTCATTGACGCTAAATTCTTTGTTATTGGCGGTTACAATGATCAGTCCGTCAATGGATTCAGGGAGAGGAAATGCAGAGGTTTACGATCCAAAAAGTGGGGCTTAATAGATCACTCTTCATAACTTGACTTGTGTACGGTGGAGGGTCGTCTATGTTTGGGATCTACTGTTACTTTACTCTGCCGGAGTCAGAAGGAGAAAGGAGTGAGGGAATATGTATAGGTGAGAGCAAATAACTGATAATTTATTAGTGACATTTAACTGTGTTTATCAGTCACAAGTCAAATGACTATAATAATTAGATAAATATAATAAACATAAACATATATATTAATTATTTTTATTTTAAAATAATTATTTTTATTAATTATTTTTAGTTTAAAATAATTAATTTTATTTAAAAAATCTAAAATTCCTTCAATCAAAATATATATATATATACTTAACTCAAGAGTTGCTAGAGAATATAGTAACACTACTCCACTCTTTGATAAGCTTCCAAGCTCACGATGAGGAGGGTAGTAGCCATTTTGTATAGTATTTTAATTAAATCGGTAATAGAAGTGCTTGCATAAAAGAAAAGAAAAATTATAAATTAGTTTGGTGGTAAAGTGTAAAGAAAACAAGGTAATGGAAACGTAAGTAGATTTTTTCAAAGTAATTAATTAAGGGATAATATTAGATTAAATTAACTTTTGAATAAGTAGTAGAATTCTTTTAAATAAGATATACCTATAAAAAAATTAAAATAAAGAGAAATTAGGTAAAATTTCAATATTATTAGAATTAAATATTAAAGTAAAACGTATATCCTTAAACAAATAAGGGATATGTTTGTTATTAATAAATTAAATTATGTTATTAATAAATTAAATCAATATTAAACTAATTTTAATAGAAATCCTAAAAAGAATTAGGTACTAGAATATGGAGATTACTTTGGAAGTATCTACATTACCTTAATTGAATTCAATGAAAATGCAATGGTATGACATCAAAGGCTAGGAGATATGGGAGAGAGGGGTTTTTGAGAATTACATGTATAATTGTTTATTAAATTTTCATCCAAGTTAACAATGTATATATGGTAATAAAAATTTGGTAGATTTTTATATTGTGTTATTAGAGAAATTGAATCTTGGAGTTAATACACCTATGAATATTCCATGATATGTCAAGATACATGTGCATATCAAAAACCTTTCACAAGTGAGATACATGATCATTTTGATTTTTAGAAAATATAGTAATGTCATCTTGATAAACTACTATGAATTTGAAAAGATAATTAAAAAATGCAAAATCCATAGCGCACTCAAAAGTAGCTCCGTAACTCATAAGCCCAAATGGCATGGGAATGTAACCATATCTCCCCCATGGGGTTGTGAAAGAAGTTTTATGCATGTCTTCTTTGGAAAACAATACCCGATTGTAACCTAAAAAAACATTAAGCATAGATATTATACCATATCCCATAACTGATTGAAGAACGTGCTCCATGCTTGGAAGTGGGTAGTTGTTGGTTTTTTTGTTAAGCTTTGATCTTTAATCCTTAAATGGAGAGATATTGAGTACTTGAAATCGATTAAACATTCATACGCATCATTCAATCACACATAACACAACAGGTACCCTAGAGAAAAAACCCAACAAATATCCAAAGTATAATACTAATAGATAGCAAAGAATGTCTTTTAAAATAGAAGATTTATTTCGACACCCCAAGTGCAAGATAAGAGAGAAACACCACCCCAAGTGTTATCACGGAGCAAGAGAGAATAGAGATAGAAGGAGGTTCTCAGTAGTATGCCCAACATACAAGTCAATTCACACTATTTGCACTAGTTAACTATGTCCTCTCAACCATTCGCCCTTTAATCAACACTTAAGATCAAACCTTGCACACCAATTCGCACTTTTTGCACTAGTAGGCAAACCCTGCACATTGATTCTCCCTTTTCCCTTGGATGCTAGTAAACTGGATCGTCGGAATAATACATGACTCAACCAAGTCGCATCTATTTATTGAACTCAAACATTAACTAAAGGCTAAACCATTCGGTCAGGTAGCTAACTTAAGTGTTGTCTTTTACTTTAACTAAAGTATTTCCATGCAAAACACTTTAGTGGACTAGATCATTTTTTATTAACACTTAAGTTAATTCCTTTAATTGAAATCTTACTTGATTACATCACGAAAGTGGGTGACACTGAATTCTCTTTATTTAACTGAAGCTTGCATTATTAATATCATTGAAGTTAACAAACTTAGTTCTTTCCACATTAACTAAATTCAATAACATGTGTAATCCGAATTCTATATTTCTCTATGCATGTTATTTCTCTATCTTATCAACATGATCCATGTGTGCCCACTTTTATCTATCGCATTAACTATCTATCATAACAATTATACTAAGGATATTTTCCCATTGATGTGCTCATATCATTCTACTATTCCTGCCAAGTGACCTTATGCTAAAGTAATTCACTCTAGAGGTGATCAGTCTCTAGAGGACTTCACAGCTAGATCATGGTTAATAGAATGTTACACATCAGCATGCTTCAACTAGCAAAGCATTGCCTCTACACATGAATCTCACCTCAACACATGAGAATCTGACTTGGTACACAAGTCCTTAGCCTTGTCCGACAAGACTATACAACTTCATCACTTTGACATATCAAAGTATTCACCTCAATACATGAAAATTAAACTTTACACATAAGGCTTAGTCATTCTTGGGTCCAACCCAAGAATTTTACTCCAATTTCCTGATTCCAACTCAAGCTCCCTATTACCTCAACACATGAGGCCCAATACTAGTGCACAAGATTGGCTTGGAGAATGACTTGTAATGTTGTAACTTTAACAATTGTGTTTTAAATAAGCAATGGTTAGATTGCATAAATCAATACAAATTTGTATCGAGCTTCAATCTTTTTTCTTGTCAGAACCATATTCACTATTCAATTTGAATATCTAACATGTGTGATGATTTGGGATTTCAACAATTTTTGTAGTTTTCTTTGAAATATTGGTCTTACCTTTGGGTTCATGCATACATTTTCCTTTGTCTAAATGGTTTCACGTCTTCCTTTAATGGGATTGCATGGATGATAATCTTTGGATCATAAGTCTTTAATTCATTGTAAGACCATGCAAAAATATCTCGGCATTCTCACACTAATGCTCTTTCGTCTTTCTTATTGGGTATAATCCTATCCAATTTTGATCATTCTTGGAGAATATTCAGAGCCCACATTCACCTCTATTACTTGTTGATCTACGCAAGGTTTAATATTAGTTCCAACACGTACACCAAATTTATCAAATAATCTTTCTAGAGGAACTAGATCGTTAGGAATCTTGTTAGACCCGAGTTGGATTAATGGGACATCATCGCCATCTCATATTTCATTGATGAACTTTACCATAAAACTCATTAATGCAATTAAGAAAACCGGAAATCATTCGTTCATCCTCAAAAATCTACCATGATCAAATATTATCAGGAATTGAGGGTCTAAAAACTACCTCAAGCATATACCTTGCAGTCGATCATCAACATGGTGCAACACCTTATGTTCTCAAAATAACCTTACTTCATGCCTCGGACTAACTAGGATATCTACATAGGATAAATCCATCTAGATACTACCACCAACATCAACTTCCCATCTTCTTGAAAGAAGCATACCCTACTTCGTGGTACAATCTATCACAACAACATCCATAATCAATGTTCTTTCTGGGCACTGCTATAAGCAAACTTCAAGGTCCTTGATAATACCACAAACTTGCACTTCTCTAGAATCCATAATCTGTACATTGTGATAAACCTTAGATGTATTCAACCCTAATTCATGCATAATCTCTAGTGTCATTACATTCGAAGAAGCTCCATAATGTAACATGCAATTATGTAATATTAAGTCATTTACAAGCAAAGAGATATAGAAAGGAGCAAGATCATCGTTTACCTTCCCCATACCAAGATATACTTGTGGATGATCCTCCAGACAATCCCATGAGCCCATGAATCAATCAATTGTTTCTATTTTCCCCAATATGCCAAATCAAATCCTTGAGGGGTACCAAAATTTTATTTTGGCTTGCTCACACTCCAATGAATAAGGGGTTGGATCATGGCGAATCATAGCAACCATCTAAGGAGGATCTTTCTTTGTTGGAAGAACACTTGGAACTTTACACTATCATGCATATGTATTTGTAATTTTAGCCACCATGCATGCAACTTAAATTCTTCCCTTTCAATGTTTTTTACAGTCATTTGACCTCCCGGAACAGTCACACTAGTAGCTAGCACCATGTTAGCTTTACATGCATCAAAACTTTCAAAATTTAATTGAACAAAATCATTATAACTTACCCCCTTACCATCACAACTTGGAAAACCTACAGGCTACAATTTACCTCTAGTATGGACAACATGTTCAAGGTGTTTTCAGACTACTCTAATGATTTATTTGACTCATATGGAGAAAAAACATAGGTTTCCTTGCAAAAACGGTGCATCCTTCTTCACTGTGAGGCAATTGGAATGCCTTGTAATAATGACTAGATGAAGGATGATCAACATAATTATTTTGAGAAAATGGTATTGGAACTTAGGGTGCTTCCAACTTTTTTGCAGGATGAAAAGGACTTCTAAGCTAAAAAGTATTTTTATTTGATTGATGGCCATGCAAACTTTGCATATTCTTTTCAATCTTGGTTACCTTATTGCTCAGATCATGGAACAGGCCAAGAATTTTGGTAGTTAACTCCTTTTCTTCCTTTTCAGTCTTCACTTCCTCTCTTAGTTCTTGAGATCCTTTAGTTATGGGATCTTGGGATTTTCTTTCTTGGGGACCAAACAATCGTGACAAAGACAACTAAGTATACTAGGTTTCCATAATGTTTTTTTCAATTTCCATGGTAACTTTTAAGGCGCATTTAAGTCCTACAGTTCCTTCTCCCTAAGCAAAAAGGAAAAAGATCCACCATGCAATTTAAAATAATACAATAAATCCATAGCTAGGTTAGGCCTAACATAATGAGGAATTTTATAATAATGCTTAGAGAAGCGAGTATTAAATTTAGATACTATCTTGTTTTCATCTTTATGGATGGATGCAAATGCATCCAAAAAGAAAGAGTTGTCCTATTTGTACGCCCATTTACTTGAGAACTTTGTCAGAATGAATCCCAACCATGAATGGAGTTGCCAAGAAGTGCTTTGTACCATGCTCGTGCATCCCCTTCTAGGGTCTGCATGAACATATTTATTACCACATCTTCATGTTTGACCTCTAGGTCATCAACGAACTTTAAGAATGCATGTTCAAATGATCTTCATCTATAATTGCATTATTTCCTACAAACTTTGGAAATCAGTCACGGTAGTCTATTGTAGGAAACACATGCGGTTGTCCTTGAATCTATGTAAAATCTAATGGAGCATAAGCCATCAAAGTAAATCGAGGTAGAGGTTGATTCCCAACTATGATAAATTTAGAATTTAAAACTAAAACAACAAAAACTAGCGAGGTAATAGGGATAGTTCCCAAAGTCAAAGATGTACTTGAAAACGTACTTACCACAACATTGGTGATTGTGGAGATAGGAGCAATAACCTAAGATGGGATCTTAGGCACATGTGTTTGTCTATTCTGAAATAGATGCATAGGTTCATTAAGGAATGGAAATAGACCTCTGGATAGATCCAATCAAGAAGATCTTCTTAATTTATCCAAATTAAACCTAATTAAAAAACAAAGGAGTCCATAGATAAGCTCAAAAATTTAAACGAAAATGGGAAATACTTACTGATGTCGTTTTCTAAAAATACCGAGGAATAGTGTTCTTCCCGAACAATGACACCAATTTGTTAGCACACTTTTTTGCCCTTCGATCAAACCGGTTAGAGGTGTAAATCAACGATGGAAAAGTGGTCAATTCAAGGAATGAATGCCCCAAATTGTCTCAAGCCTAACTTCCTCTCTGTTCGGGTTGGTGCATGGCATCTTAAGGGGGGAGTCCCTAGGTACCGGGTTGCTAATCTTGGATCTAATGTTTTGCAAAAAACACACAAACAGCAGCAACTTTGTCTTGGCCAGCAGGTAGGCACCCGCCAAGATGTTAGGAAAAAAATAGTTTTAATTGCTTGGAAGAACCTTGTAGCATTAGCGTGAGAAAGATGGAGGAAATAGAAGAGAGTAGTTAAAGATAGATAATTTATCATGATAAATGGTCAGTGAAATACAAATCGAATGCATAAAACGAAAACATAATACCGATAAAAGGAAAGCTCGAAAATAAGCACAACACTTCTTTATTAATGATCACCAAAAAAATGAACTGCATCACATCAATAAACACAATATCTAGTGTGAAAGAAGAGAGAGAGAAAATATGTATAATGCTACTATGCATCACATAAACAAACAAAATAACTAATGTAAGAGAAGGGATAAAAAATATGTATGATGCTGATGGCAGCAAAATCCAACCCTTTGCAATGAACCTTGAACATCAATTTATAGGCTCGAATTAACCTAAACCAATGAACCTTGAACATCAATTTATAGGCTCGAATTAACCTAAACCAATGAACCTTGAACATCAATTTATAGGCTCTGATTAACCTAAACCAATGCGCCCTAAATGTGCATTTGCATCACATGTTAACTACTGGACCACACGCGGACATCCTGAGTGGACCTAATGGTTAAGAACATGTGTTATCTCCTTGGAGGTCACAGGTTCAAAACCGACGGGGGCTAGGGTTGTTCATTTGGCCCGTTGTGATAAGGCTCGAAGGGTAGGCAACCTCTGGGATAGAGGCTCACCCCGGTGGGCTTCGGGACGTCTCGGCCCCTGCTGAGTCACAAGTTATTGGTATATGTGGCTTGCGGGCTGTTGGATATACCCTTGGGAGGTTGCTATTCCATGGTCCTATTGGATATACCTTGGGAGGTTGCTATTCCATGGTCTAAAAAAAACTGCTGGACCACACGCACTGCTCGAATGATAGAAAACCATAGTTTATTGATTCTGTTTACGTCAAAAACTTCCACAACTCCCTCCAAAAGTTAGTCAAATCCATAATTCTCTGCCAGGATGAAACTTGTAATTGTTTATTTGCTTTGATCATCACTAAAATTTCTTTCCCTTCGCAGTTTGTGGATATTATGTCGACAAATCCCTTTGAATGATTTAATAACTTTTACCCCTTCCAATGAGGCATACATATAGTTGATAACTGTCTTGGGTTCAATCTTGAGTTTACACAACAGTCAAGTAAACATTTAACTCATCCTTCTTAATAGTTCAACTCATGCGACTTTGTTTTATTATCGTGCATGCTCTGAATTGAGAGAAACCGCTTTAATTAAAAATTCTCATGCAAATTTGTCATTTTGGCACGATTTGTGTGAGTCCAAATGGTTGATCTGACTCTTTAAACTTGTGTTGACACGCATGGTCTGCATGCACCAGCCACGAATATACTAAGGCGGTCGCTTTTGTAAATAGCTGGTTTATTTGCTGTGTGCGATTTCTCCTGTAGCATGCCCTGCTAACTTTGATGTGACTTCCGTTGTCGATACGAGGAAGTGCAGTGACCGCGTCCTGTTGATGCTGAGAGCCCCCACAATCATCATTATGGGATGATAACATGTTCTTAGCGTCACTTAGAGCGCTCTACGTGACGGTGGATGGATTGTGCACTACCAATTGATCCAAAACCATGATTTAAGCAGTCTCTACAGAGCTACTCCGTTTAGGATTTCAGCATTAACCCTAATGGTAAGATTTGCAAACATTGGTATTGTAACTTGTCTGCTGGCATTATTGTCTCTAAGTTCTAACGAAAACGAAATCAACGTACGCACTTCCCAATGACATCCCGAAGTGCTTTGAATTTCGGATTGTCAACATCTCCATCTTCTCTGATCGGTGCATCATAGTCATACGATGTAATATCTGGTTTGAAATTAGAGGCAGTTTTACCCGTGCTGGAATCACTGAAGAGGCCAAAATTTGTTCCCCCGTGTGCCATATAAAGTACAGCTGAACCATTCTTTGATATAATTTTATCCAACTCAGATGCAGCTTGCACAGCATTGGTCTGTGCAAAACTCTCTCCCCAGTGCGTAAGCTAGCCTGTGTAGAACTCCGATGCAAAAGCAGGAGATTTCCCTGGAACATTATACTTCTTTTGCAATGAAAAAATTGGCCATAGATCTTCACCTGTTGAGACATATACAGCTGAATACACATCACTACCAACAAGTGTACCATTGTTCAAGTTTCCTACAGCACCACCATCTGTTGTGTACAGGATAACATCATCTGTCAAATGTGACCTGGCCAGTCTCACTAGGTATTGAAGATAGTCTTTGTCATCTCCCAAAAGATCCATATTCATTCTCAACTTGAACCATTATGATGGGCCCTCCATTACCGTAAAGTAGTGGAACAATTTTGGGAAATAAAACCCCCCACCACCTTGTGACCAATTGAAGGAAAGCTGGGTCGGATGATCTCAACTTGACAGCTGGTTGCTGAGCAAGTAACCATGCAGGAAACCCCCCTAAATCCCATTCTGCACGAACATATGGCCCAGCAGAAAGCATAACAAGAATAATTAACTTGTGTTCAAGCTTGAGAAATGATTCAACATCTGTGGAGGCACTCGAAAATAATGAATATCGCCTCCAATAATCTGGAACGGATTCCCATCCTTTAAGAACATATCATTGGAAATCCAAAACTTTTGATCCCTTTGATGAAACATAGCCTCCACAGAACAGCTAACCCAGCAACCAGCTGAAAGGTTTACAACGATCCCTTATCCTGGCGTTGTGTACCCTCCTACTGCTACCTGTGCTTCATCATTAATGATGCCATTTTGAGGACAACTTTTAACAACTCTAACCAAATACTACCTAGCCAAGTGTTGAAGATAACCATCTGCAAAAACTGAATCTCCACCATTTAGATCATCTGTGACGAACATTTCCCTTTTTACAACTTATGTGTAATGGACAAGGACACTGTGCTCACATTGCCTGAAGCATACATGTCACCAATCAATAAACAAACATGGCCAGCCGGATAGAATCTCGCTGGCCCCTAACCCTTCTAAATTGCTGTGAACAATTTCAGGGGTTAACAGGATGGTCGCTAGGATTTACCCTAGCCACAAATCTTCCCTCTACTATCAAGGCTTCCTACATCCCATTTCCCTGCGACTCTATTCATGTCACATTCAAATTCAATCTTTGATGGAGTTTGTGGAGATTTCTTGCTGACATTCCTCCAATCAGAGTCTGGTTTCAGGATGCATGTGGTTGCCCTTGGAGATTTTTAGGTGGCTGTGTGATGGAGTTGTGGCTTTCCTTGTTTCTTGGGCTTCGGTGTTGGTGGTGGGCATCTCTGTCACTGTGTGCAGATTTAAGGTTTTCCTTCGGTTCTCCTTCATGTTCGAGGACTTGTTGGTTTTGGCTTTTTCACTTTAGGGTGGTGTGTAGTAGGTTCTGCACTAGATGTTTGTCTCTTCTTGTTCCTTCCTCTGGTGGTGATTTAATTCTGGGGGGTGGTTTCTCTTGGCCTTCAGGTTCTAGATTAGCCTAGTAGGCTGGTGGACTATCAAGGCTTCCTACATCCCATTTCCCTGCTACTCTATTCATGTCACATTCAAATTCAATCTTTGATGGAGTTTGTGGAGATTTCTTGCTGACATTCCTACAATCAGAGTCTGGTTTCAGGATGCATGTGGTTGCCCTTGGAGATTTTTAGGTGGCTGTGTGATGGAGTTGTGGCTTTCCTTCTTTCTTGGGCTTGGGTGTTGGTGGTGGGCATCTCTGTCACTGTGTGCAGATTTGAGGTTTTCCTTCGATTCTCCTTCATGTTCGAGGACTCGTTGGTTTTGGCATTTTCACTTTAGGGTGGTGTGTAGTAGGTTCTGCACTAGATGTTTGTCTCTTCTTGTTCCTTCCTCTGGTGGTGATTTAATTCTGGGGGTTGGTTTCTCTTGGCCTTCAGGTTCTAGATTAGCCTAGTAGGCTGGTGGATGTCAGTAGAGGCTTTCTGCCTTTTTTTTCGTCGGCAATTATGGTAGGGTTTCCAAATATTATTGTCCCTCTGGATCCGCGTGGGCCTAGAATCTAGCGGTTTCTGGCTAAGTTTTCCCCAAACGAGTGGAACCCTTCACTCGTTTGGTACTTTGTAGTCCCCAAGTGACTCATCCTGGAGTAGGTTGAGGTGCTTGGGTTCCCTTTGAGTAGTTTTGTATGGAATCAGGGGAAATAGAATCCCTTATACGTATCCCTCTACTAGCTTCTTGGTGGTGCTTGAGGTTGAAGGCTTCTTGGTGGTGCACGAGGTTCTAGTTGGTTGGTTTCGTTGGTTGGTTTTGTTTTTGCTGATCCTGATATTCTCTGTATGCATTTTGGTGCTTTTGCTATTTAGGTTGAGTTTCTTGCAGTGACCTTTTGGGAGCAAGCTATAGTTTCTTTTTAGTCTTGTGCCCTTGGGCAGTGCTAAATGTAATTTCATCCTTTCTACTTGAAATATAGGGATCATGACTTTTTTCTTTTAAAAAAAAGGATGGATCCATGGGTGGGTAGTGGTGCTGATTTCAAACTCACAGACGCAGTGACAATATCTCCTCATAGAGAAGGCATTTCTAACCTGGCTCAAGTAGCTTCCCTAAAGACCTCATCCATATGGCAACAAGATTGGAAGGAGGCAGAGTAGATAGCACTAGAAGGGCAAGAGAAGAGGCAATGGGAAGCATATATTGACAAATTAAAATAGAGTCCTGTTCGAATTAAAGAAACAAAAGATGAACTTGTATGGTCCAAAAACTCAGTTGTATGGAACAAATGGAACTATCAGCTTTTATACATTGACAGTTAGCAGGGAATACATTGTTGGAACTTATTTTTCCCTGTTACCTGATTTCTTAACGCAGAAGATATGTAATGATAGATCCTATAGTTATAATGGACTGGTCATATTATTTTCTTTTTGTTTATAGTTATAATGATAGATCCTATAGTTATAATGCTCTATGCATCTGCAAAATTGTGTTTTTCTTTAAAGTTTTAAACCCGAATGAAATATATGTCTTTTTGTCGGTGTGGGGGTATAAAGAATGCAAATCCCATATGGAAATGGGATATCCTTAGAAACAAGAGGAAAAAAGAAATGGAACAGAAATGAATATTTGAAAGCACCCAGCAAACCAAAGAGATTGCATTGAAGGGAGTGCTGAAGAGAACTTGTTGTTTCTTTAGCAAGTTTTGTGTTTTGTTTGCAGGTTAAGAGAGCTTGTAAGTCATTGCAGGTGATAGAAGAAGAGTCCACTGTACACCATGGAAAAGATGAAGGAGAAGATATAAGGGGCACCTTTTTTTCTATAAGATAAAGATGAAAAGCAGAGGATAGATCCCTTGAAGTAATTGCTCGAGTATTGTTCAAGTCCAAAAGACGTGAGAAAGTTATCTGTAGAAGAACATCAACATGATGAAGATCAACAGGTCGAAGAATTGAAGAGCCAATAATAGTATGACAAAGGACAATGGACAGAGTAAGTAGCAAATGTGAAAGATTGATCGTGATAGTATAAGGGATGTCTAGTCTCGGTTGTAGATTGAAGTTGATTGAAGCACTTTCTGGTAATATTACCATAGGAGGTGAGTTTATGAAAGAAATTGAGAACAAAGAAAATGCTCATGAGACTTGCATTTTCTTGAAAGTTGAAACTATCCATAACCGATTTAAATGGTATGAAGAAAATAATTATTCCAGTTCTTTTGTAGATGGAAGATAATATATACGAAGAAAGGATAGCTGAGAGTTTTCTAGTTGTTGACGATAGTTTCTAGTGTGGAAAAGAAAGTAAGTGCATTCTTTCGATCCACAAGAGAAGTTAGGGTATCATTGATTGTGAGCATGATAAGCATAAGCCTGATGTTATGCCAAAGAAGGAAGTTGATGGAAGTCATACAACAGTAATGTTGAAGACAAAAGATGCTGCAGATGTAATCCTGAAGGGGTTTCCCAAACCCTATAATATGTTTATTGATGTTTGTGCAGTTACAGTGAGAAATGCAACAAAGCAAAAGCTTGTTAATGAGTTGAAGAAGACATTGCAGATGGTCGTCTTTGAATCCCATGATGTACAATGTGATTCCAGTGTATATGAACATGCAGAGCAAGAGAAGCATGATGAAGACGATTGTTTTGAAGAGCAGATGTTTGCACTGAAGACGACCAGTCCATAAATGATGAAGCAAATGTTTGTGCCATAAATTCTGAAAACAAGCAAGTTGATTTGCATATTGTGGAAGAACTGATCAGAGAAGTGACAAAACAGAAAGCATGTTTCATAGTGAAGAATGATCCTTGTACTGAATGGATTTGCAACAGGACAACCTAGAATTTTGAA
The DNA here is from genome assembly GCA_001517045.1 of Pseudotsuga menziesii. Taxonomy (NCBI): domain Eukaryota; kingdom Viridiplantae; phylum Streptophyta; class Pinopsida; order Pinales; family Pinaceae; genus Pseudotsuga; species Pseudotsuga menziesii. The sequence continues at coordinate 12,558 of LPNX011162225.1, read as the reverse complement.
GACATGCAGAGTGAAGGTAAGAATAATAATTAGATTTGTAGAAATGATGCAAAGTTTGAAACAGTTTTTATTGAGTTTCAGTGGGTGGTTGAGGAGGCATTGAGCCGATTGCACAGGATTATTTTGAAGCAGTAAGTCCTGTTGGGCATAAACATTTGAAGATGGTGAAGTTTAAGAAAATTGAAGACCTAGTGAAATGAATGGAGAGGATTGCAACAATGAAGTTCAAGAGTGTTCACTGGATAAGGTTGCAAGATGACGACAAGTGTAGAGTGTGTAAGAAGAAGGAAAAAGAAAAAATATTTTGCCTAGGGCCCTTTGAGTAGGATGCTCAAAATTTTCTAACCATGAGTGTCTAATGCAGGAACATCCCTGGCTAAAGTGACTGTCTTGCATGCATTAATTTGTTAATGTATATAGGTTTTTTATGTTTTAATAACCTATCAGTTTTTTGGTACCTTGGGTGTACTTGGTTTACCCTTGGAGTGCATTTTTGTAATGACTAGCAAAATTGGCAAGATAGTAGAAATTGTTATTTTGGCAGGCTTGGAATTTGCTAGAGATTGAATTGGGAAAATTGGCTATTAGTGGCTGTAATTAAGATTTCCAGCTCCAGTTTGGCATATTTGGATTTTAATTTAACATTAATGGCAGGACCTATCATGCATTTCCTTGAAGCACTCAACGCTGATTTGTACCCTTTGTTAAAAAACAAATCTGGCATATTTTTGCACAAGTTTTCAGTGTCAAATTGAAAATATGGAAATAGAGGAAGGTGGGAATGTCAAAACACAGGCGTCTAAACTTGATTTACTCAAATTTTCCCTGTAATGAAGACATCATGTGCATTTTAGTGAATATAGTAAAAAATAGTGAAAACTACATAAAATGCCTAATTGGTAGATGAATAATTTGCAAAGAAAGGATGATTCAGAGATTTTGGAAGTGTAGGTTTGTAATCCATATAAAAGGATACATAAATCCTGTTTCAGTTCGATCAGAATACACATCACATTGTGGTGTGCATTTCCCTAAGGCAATTTATTTTTGCAAATGCCCAGGTTTTCAAATGGCGAGCATAGGGTTTGATGGCAGTGAACAATTTGACTTTCTGGGTTGATTCTGAAGGTTTAGGGTGATGATATGAGATGTCATTGATGTCTCTAAATACCTAACCTAATATTCCTTAGAAATGCATTTAATGTTAATTTTTTAGTTTTCACAAAAACTCATGCTTTTGTACAATTATTGATTTAATGAATATTTGATGTAATGTTAATGAATTTTAATGGGAATTTTGAACCCCAACGTAGTTAGGCAATTGCCTCTCCATGCTTTTTTGTATTTAAGTTGTGATCTAATCAGTGTAGGGCAGGAGAGGACTAGAAGGAGAGAGAAGTTGAGGAAGGATGTAACAAGCCAATTCTAAAAACCATTATGATTGTAGAATGGATTTTGACATATCCATCTCATTTGGATTGATTGTAGATTAAGATTGCTCTCTGAATATGAAATCAGACTCCTATAATGATTTCAATATAGATTGGCATTCCAAATCATCTCAAGTGTCCAAACTTTGATATTATGAATGGTTTTTATTGCTTTTGTTGTGCTTACTTTGATCTATGGGGCCTAGTCCTGCATCAACAATTCATGCAGTGTTTGGTCAAAGGAACCTCACAATAGTGCAATCAATTGATTAGAAATTGCATGTCTATCCTCCCATATTTGTTGGTTAAACTCATTTTGATCAGCCTTCTCAATCCTGCCATTTTACTGCAAACAGTGTATACCAACTTAATCCTCGCACTCCTATATTGCCCAACATATCAGCAACCATGTTGTTCCTTCGTGTATGAATGAAAAATAAGTGTTAAAAATTGTGTAAAGTATTTTTGTATCTTGGATAAGCTTGTAGCCAATCTCTAATGGATATGTAAAGTGGGAGTTGTAGCTTTTCACTGTAAATCCATGGGGATTAATTTGATGTTTAACTTTTCCTTTGATATTCCGTTAAAAGTGTATCATCCTTATTCTCTTCTCTTGCCAGTGTTGAACCCCGTAAGGTTTAGAGACTTCTCTGGAAAACATAAGCCCATGCATGCTCTTGGTTGCTGAAAATCCTATCAGTTTGCTCCTACCAAATGTTGATTTGGAAGTTAAAATGAATAAACTCAAGCAGGAAATTGGTTGTCCCTTGGATAAAGGCTTACCTTGATCAAATCTACACAATGGAAGCAATTACAGTGCACTGGATTTCCATGCCACTTATCCCAAAAATAATCATAAATGGAACGAAGGAGATGTGTTTTAAATTTCTTTGGGAAGGAAAAACAGAAAGAGGGATCCCATAGTTAAATGGAAAAGGCTAACCAAACCAAAGTCTGATGGAGGATCAGGCCTCAAAAACCCATATCTAATTGGCAAGGCATTGGCGGCAAAGAACCTTTGGAGGTTGATTTCTGCAAAGGGGTACTGGAAGATGGTCATGGTGAAGAAGTGCATAGGGCCTCAATCAATAGAATCCTATATTAGATAATAGAGTCCCTGTGAAAAGACATCAAAATGACTCCATTTTCTAGATGGCATTGGTCAACTCCTTTCCACTAGTGGAAAGTTTTCTACATTGGACGATAAGGAACGGGAAGAAGGTCAAATTGGTTCTTGACCCCTGGATATGAGGGAAGGATGTATACAAATTATCAGAAGCTATTAGAAGAGCTCTTGCACAGAAAGGTTTCTTCGCCTTTGCAGAGCTCTCTTCCCCAGATGGATGAAACTTGTGGATCTCAGGATGGAAAACTGATGCAGAGCTTGAACTTGAAGGAAGACAGGTTGAGGAATGGAACAGATTCATGAAGGCACTAGGTAAAGGTCCTTTTTGACCTAAGGGATGAAGAGGATGAATTGGTGTGGACATCTAATCCTTTTGGGGGAAACTATATAGCAAAACTGTGTTACTCTGTAGCCTATCCACATGTAGAATAGGAAGAGTCAAGATGGTGGGGATCAGGAATATGAAAATTTAAAGCATCTCTAAAAACAAGGACCAGCATAAAATATTAACATAGGATAACTTGCAAAAGAGATAATGGTGTGGCCCTGGAAGAAAGCGTAAACCATCTATTCATCGAATGCCACTCCTCCAAATCAGTGTGGACAATAACTTGAACAGGAGGAAAAAGGAATTCAAATGGTGAAAACAGTGAGAAGCACTGGAAATCTGGGTAGGTGATAAAGAGGTGAGTGAACATCCAACTCTTCCAGTGGTGGTACTTTGGACAATTTGGATCACCGGGAACAAAACAATATTCCATGCCATTATCCACTACACCATATAAGTGTTTCATATGATCAAATACAGTGATGATGATTTGCCAAAGGCCACGATTAAGATAAAACAGGTAGCATATTTCCATTGATAACACCTATCCTTTGGGTTTATTTATGGAGCCTCCAAGGGTAACCTAGGTCCATGTGGAGCAGGAGGTTGTCTATACCTCCGCCGAAACACATTGGATTTCCTTTCTTTGTGAATTCGGTAGTGGCACTAACCACTGGGCAGATCTCAGAACTGCTTTCTTACTGCTGGCACTAGCAAAGAAATGGAATGTGGAAAAGATAGAGGTATTTGGGGGATTCTAAATTAGTGGTAGAGTGGATAAGTAGGGGATACAAAAATCAAATCTACCTAAGGATGCTGTAGAGTGGATAAGTAGGGGATACAAAAATCAAATCTACCTAAGGATGCTGTCCACAGAATACATGAGCTTGAGTCCATTTTTATCCAAATCCTCTTTCACTGATGACCTAGCAAAGAGAGATGTGGAAAGTTGAAACACAGGAAGGCCAGCTAATTTTGACAGAATATCAAGGAGGTGAAGTCATTCTTCTACCCCTAAGGCATGTTTATATCTAGTAATCTACGTGGTTTGTATCTCCCAGGTTTGGATCTTTTGTTGAAAATCTAATTTTCAGTATTTTAAAATGATGTCTTTATGGCAGGATACCAAAATTTGCTTATGGGAAAATCCTTGGGCTGTTATAAGACTTTTCCATAGTCCTTCCAATGAAACAGAGTTTTTTTTAAGCTTCCGTCCAAGTCATCTATGGCTATAACAAAATGTGACACTACCTATTTCTACTTGAAATAAATAAACAAAATGTAGTGTTTTTCCAAGGAAAAAAAAAGCCAAAAATTGCAATTATCAAATAACTAAAGAAATTTGGTTAAAAGTCACCCTTCTAAAAGAAGCAACTGAAGAACTCGTTCGAAGAAAAGGTTTTGAAGATTCCAAATCAGCAATAAGTCCACAACATAGCAATAGGGCTGTCTCAGTAAAGGAGCAACTGATATGGGTAAAATGTGCTCTACAAAATAGGTTGTGTATCCGAATAAGTTATAGGTTCAGCAAAGGTATGCTTGCAATTTAGCAAAGTATAGGGCTGGCTCAGTATAAGGGCAATTGATATGGGTAAAATGTGCTCCACAAAATAGGTTGTGTATCCGAATAAGTTAATAGGTTCAGCAAAGGTATGCTTGCAATTTAGCAAAGTTGTGGGTTTGATGATGTTGTCGGAACTGTAAGGTTAGGTTGCACGCCTGTGAAATCCGTCAAAGGTTAGTTCGCAGGATTATAAATAATTGATTAAGAAGCTCAAAAGTAGCCGAAGGATATCCATAACTGATGTTTGTAAATGCTGTATGAGGTTGCACGCCTGTGAAATCCGTCCAAGGTTAGTTCGCAGGATTACAAGTAATTGATTAAGAAGCTAAAAAATAGCCGAAGGATATCCATAACTGATGTTGCTTGTAAATGCTGTTATCCAGATTCCATACCCTTGTGTGATTTCATTGTAAAAATAAAAATTTCATTTCCTCTCCTCTCCACTTCTCTCCCTCTATGTGAAGGAGATGTGAGAGCCAAGTGTATGTTATATTATATTTGTGCTTGCAGTTAACGACATATAAAAGGTTGTATTTTCAGTCTGAAATCTGGATGTTATGTATGACATTACCTATTTTGCATGAACTGTTATGTGATTGTTAAGTACAGTTGTTGACGTATGTAAATTGTAATATAATTGAGTCTCTATTAAAAGCACTAAGAACAGGTTAGCTATTATTATAGTGCCAACATTCATTTTAATCCATCAACTAGCAAACCCATCTGGATTACCAATTATAATATCTGATGTCTTGTCCAATTGTCCAATATAAGGGGTCTACACCTTTGCTCTAATTGTCCATGGAAGGAGGAACTCCTTTTTTCTATCAAAGGTTGTAGTTGAAAAAGGAGCAACTGATATTAAGTGAAAGAAAAGCTAGTTGTGATTCTATGGGCTCTATTTTCCGAAAAGAAGAAGGAAACTTTCAACAAAATTATTAACAAGCAAATGGACGAATTTTGCTTTTAATAGTCTTATAAGCTCTGGAAGGCTTATCTTGCTTGTCTCTGACCGTCGAAGAAACACACATAAACAATAGTAGTGATCAAATCACCAAGGCGTAGGTCTCGAATCTCAAGGTCCATCCAAATTTATACCCAGATAATCGATCCAAGCTACATTGTTTGGACGCATACCTAGGTTTATGTTAGACTCGCCAAAACGTGCTTTGATATGCGTTGTAATGAAATAACTTTTCTCTAAAAGAAAAAATAAAAATAAAATGTCCTAGCTAACATTTATCCATAAAAATTGAGGAGACCCAACTCTTCTGGTAATGATTTGTAAGGAGATCGATTTTAAAACCAAATTATCCATAACTGTATTTTGGAACGAAAAGTAGGTAATTATCCATAAATGTACTTGGAATGAAAATTAGGTTATTTATTTCCAATTTGAATAAAAAATAATAATTTACAAAAAATGTGTTTGTAAGAAAAATTCATAAATGTACTTGGAATGAAAATTAGGTTATTTATTTCCAATTTGGATAAAAATAATAATTTACAAAATAATGTGTTCGTCAGAAAAATTCATAAATGTACTTGGAATGAAAATTAGGTTATTTATTTCCAATTTGGATAAAAAATAATAATTTACAAAAAAATGTGCTTGTAAGAAAAAGTTATAATCCCATGGTTGAGAAGCTAAACGATCTTCTGGGATAAACGTAAGCAGTCTATTTAAGTTGAACGATAAAATATTCATATTCTATTCAATGCCAATGCTAACCAATTCCATTAATATTTACAACTACTGTATATACAATTGCCCTCCTAAACTAGGAATTTCACGAGTTATGAAATTCCTCTATAAGATCGATGTTTGATTGAACCCATTGCTCAATTCAATAACATGAGATCGATGTTTGATTGAACCCATTGCTCAATTCTATAACATGAACATGGGTGATATCATAGTTTCATCGGGAACTTATGCCAAAAGTGGATTACACTCATCTGTTGTAACCTTCCCATAGCGGTATCTGAAATAATAGGCCTGAATCAAACAAATAGAAAAACATAATAAATCAGAGATTATATCATGCCAGCCCAAATTTACATAACCAAAGGTGCACATGCAAAATGATTGCAGTAATATGAAGATATTTTCTCGTTTCTCACATACCAAATTTACGAAAACAAAGATGTGCACATAAAATGGGTGGCAACACGATAGACATTTCAGTTTCTATCCTTCAGATTGACCACTTGTGAACTTCAAAATATGAGGCTGAAGTGACATATGGAGAATTCTGACTGACCTGTATAAACATGGTGAAGTCTAGAGAAACTGTCCCTAAACTCCCAACCAACCAAGGTGCCTTCCCTGCTAAATCTTCCCTGAAACAAAACCAGGAAACAGAATACTGATTATGGAAATTGTATGACCAAACCAGGAAACAGAATACTGATTATGGAAATTGTGTGACCATATTAACTTCATAGAACTTCTTGAAAGCATGATCCTTTTTATGGGCTACACATAGAATAATAAAAAGGAGACTCAGTATCCACTGGTAGCTTGACTGTTTTTTGTAAGATTAATGCAAATAAGCGACAAGTTGTATGATTACCATGATTTTGTAAGCATCAAGATAGCCAATCCATATGTGATATTCGCCATCATTGCACAGCCTACCATTCCCAATGATAAGCCCTCGGCTGATTTTCTTGATCTGTTTTTCAGTAGTTGTGACAAACGCGAACTCAAATATAAAGCTGAAGAAATCCATCTGCCAAGGGTACCACAAAACTCAACTTAGTTAAAAAACTTATTTCTGTAAACTATTGCCGCAGGCCAGGCCAAAAAGCACTTTCAAAAAAGATTCCCTTATTCTCAACCCAGTTCTGCATGTAAGCGAGTAGAATGTCTCCCCTAAAAATTATAGTCACTAAAGAAATTGCAATGCTAAATCAACAAATTTTTGAGAGATTTAAAGAAAAATATCCTACCCAACCAGTCGTCCAATATCTCTTGTCCACAATGGTGCAGACACACTATGTCCCAGTAACCTCTGTGGAAATGATTGATCTTCTTGATGCACCTCCTTCAAGCTTCTTCTCCCTAAAGAAATAACGGTGTTACCATTTGGCACACTGCTTCTTTCAAAGCTAGTGTCACCCCACAAAGAATGACAACTCCAGGTCCCCAAGATCAACAGACCAGTAAAGCAAAAGGCAACTTTTGCACGGGACTTCCTTCCGTGTGAAGCTGCATTTCCACTATTTTTCCCTGAACTCAGCATATGCCTTTTGGAGGATTTCACTGCAGAAGGGATATTGTGCTCTAGGCCATATTGCATAACAACTCTTTGCAAATCATCCCCTTTCATGTTTGGAAAACAGCAATTCTGTCCATGCTTCTGCAAACCATTGGACTGTGAAGAACATGCTGCGTTCCCCTGCAGATGATCCGCCCTGCTTATGGCACAGGAACAATGTCTAGAGCTGCTCCTGTCTTCAGGAATTGAGTGATCTGTATTCATTCCTGTTGTCTGGTACATACCCGAACTTACTTTTTGGGAATCTATGGTTGTAAAAGTTTTAGGCCCCTTTACACATATTTGAGTAGGGGATCCGTTCCTATCTGGATTTGTTCCAAGCCGGGAAAAATCACATGCATCCCTTTTGGTTTCAATAACTGAATAAAACATGATGCAATTAGCAATGATGAGGGAAAATCATATTTTTGCACACTATTCTATGTTAAAAGACCCAGATTTTATATTTGTTTCCTCAATGCAAATTTGGTAGAACAAGCTTTGGTTTTATAAAAAGATAGCACACCTGTTTCAGTAGTTGAATCCTCTAATATTTTATCTAGCTTTGAGGCTGTGCCATTTTGAAGGGCTTCGTAATATCCATTGGGTGGCTTGTGCAATGATTCATCTGAATCTGACGCATCTGCTCCAAATTGCTTGCTGCGCCCCTTGTAACCATAATACAGGTACTGCCAAAACAACACTCATGCTTCAGGTCATCATAATATGAACCACTGTATATTTAAACTTCTATAAATGGCCATAAAAAGCAGCAAAATGACAGTTTTTCATTAAAAGCTTCAATGGGAAACTAAAAAGAAGAATGAAACCCCCACTAGAACAATATGTTTACTAATATAAGAGAAAACAGAATTGGATAAATTCTTGTAGGTTTTACCTGAAACAAGATAACAATATCTGAACAAATAAAATAAGCCGCTGTCATGGTTTCTGTTACAAGTTGATCGCCAGTCAGAAGACAGCCAATAAAATTACACGAATCCCCCTAGAAACAGACAATGCCAAAGAACATAAGAATACATGTATGAATATAATTCATTATTGAAACACTAACATTCACAAAGGGAGAAGCAAAGAAGATTCTTGAAAACTCTGTAGGCATTGCAACCCCTGCCAACAATTATTTCTAGTTGTTGAAAATTACAGAGGTCTTCAGACATGTGGCCTACTTGATAGAAGTTGCTCTCTTTAATAATGACAACTTTTATTTTAGAAGGGACACTCATAATCTTTTAACAGGAACACCTGATTAAATAACCATATTTAGGTCAAGCAAATGTAAACTATTTAAGAATTTCTGCGGCTCTTCTTCCTCTCTCATTTATTAACTTTAGCGCTTTGCAAGGTTAAACAATGACAGCTTTTATTTTAGAAGGGACACTCAAAATCTTTAAACTGGAGATCCTGATTAAATAATCATACTTTGAGGTTCTTCCTCCTCTCTCCTTTCTGAACTTTGGCGCTATGCCACTATCCCTTCCATTAAGGTTTTGTTATGATTTTGATTTTGAATTGGCAAAAGGCTTAAATATAAATTAAGAACCCAGATTCTCATTGTGTTTTGGAAGGTTCAAGTATCTTTGAGCATTACAGTTTGTTTGTTTACTGTTTTCTACTGAGGTTCTGGTGACACGGGGCACACTCGATTTCAGCCCTTCCAAAAAAATCCCAGTCATGGGGGTGAGCAGTAAAGCTCTTTAATCTGCCTCTGCTTTCCCTAAAGAGAGGACGAGCCATATCCAAATGGTCATTTGGCTATGTGCTAGGAGAAAGAATAGGTCAGGCCTTACCGGGAAGGGAGAAATATCTTAGATAGATACTTGATGGGATACCGATGAAGGCATAGAGGCATCATTGGAGACAATGAGTGAAAGAGCCCCACAAAAGATACATTGGCAGAATTCAGAGAAAAACAAATAGGCTCCCAAGTCGCAGAACTTCATCATCTTTGGAAACAATGAGTAAAAGAGCCCCATAAAAGACAGATCGGCAGAATTCAGAGAAAAACAAATAGGCTTCCAAGTTGCAGAAATAAATACATACCGCAAGCCATTGAACAAGGAACCAGGGCGACAGAGCATCGGCACTCTGCCTGGCGATATTGCTCAAAAACTGAGGCACCTGGGCCACAATCCAGAACATAACCGAAGATAGGCCAATGAAGAACCCGGCCATTTCCCATGGGGTGTAAATACACTCCTTGAACCATCTCTGGATCCATGGATTTGCAAGGGGCATGCACATTGAAATCGCATCCAAATCATTCCCCTGAGACATATCAATTTCCCCAAAAGCAGAACGATGGAGAGAAACCAGCCCCGAGATTCCTTCTTCCCACAAGATGGGGGGGCGGGTTGAGGACTATTGTCAGGAGTGGCCTTGATTACGCAGTTTGTGGCGATTCCTGGATCTCTCGCATCTTGCTACCGCCCCTCCATCCCCTCCAGTTATTTATAGATATAGACAAAATGCCTGAGCGTTCAAGATTGTCTGCAAGGAATCATTATTGTCAATTTAATAATTACGTGACGAACTCTCTGACTCCATAAAGCTCGTGACATGTGCTCGCCGAAATGTGGACGGTTGGAAACAAATGTACATAACTAGCAACAGAAATGGAATATCCATTTTCCACTCCAACCCCCACCCACTTTACATACAGCATCCACATTGCAAGGCCATGGGTGATGGGCTGCCTCCACCATGCAACCAGCCAATCATAAAACTGAGTCTGAATATCCTCCGGTCCAGCCCTTCATACTCTCATAAGGGCACCATGCAACCAGCCAATCATAAAACTGAGTCTGAATATCCTCCGGTCCAGCCCTTCATACTCTCATAAGGGCAAGTTGAGTGTCCAGGCAATTACTGCCCGCCATCCATTGGTGGGATTTTTTTTTGTTTCTGGCAAATAGCATATTAGGTACATACTTGATGTAATAATGGAGTGAATTGGATCGATATATTGATTACTATCTTATTCACTAGTCGCATCCCGATTCGCAACATAGCCGTAGTCAGGCGTGATCTGAACATCCAAATTAAGAAAGTTGGACGAAACTTGTGGGGTTTCCCAACAAATCAATCCATTTATACCAAAAAGCCTTAAATAAAGGCTTTCATTTTGGGATATTTAAATCCATCGAAATTCAAATGTAACCTCCTTACTTACTGTGATATATTCGAAAACGATAATTTCATATAAATCTAGGTATGCCTCTAACTGGGCTTACCTAGATATTTTCTCCTCGGTCATTATTATTTTCTTCCATGTATGCTTTTGAGGTGAGCCTTCACATGCATATAAATTTGAAAAAGTCGAGTTGATCCACGCAATTTAGGGGAGGAAAAGAACATAAATATTTTTTCGTGTTTGGGTTGTATTCATATTTATTTGCTTATAAACATTTAGATTTCGTATTGTATGAAAGTTGGGATTCCTTTTTAAAAGAGAGGATTGAATTGGGTTGTTTCGTTTTTTTTCAAACATAAATATTTTTCTATATTTGGGTTGGGTTGTATTAATATTTATTTGTAAATAAATATGAAGAATGGTATAAAGTTATCTCATTGTATGAAGGTCTATATAAACATTAAGAATGGTATAAAGTTATTCGTAAATAGAGGAGCATAGAAACATCACAAATTGGAATTGAGGGGAGCAATGGTAAAGGTAGATCACAAATTCGAATTGAGAAACCATGGAAGAGAATATGCATATTGGTATGGAATAAAACAATGAAAAAAGAAAATGTGGGATAAAATTACTATAAAAGGAAACTAAATAAGCATATGCAAACATTGAAAGAGATAAAGGAACATAAGAAATGGTGAGGCAAACAAATAATTGAGGATGAAGAGTTTAGAAAATAAATAGTTAGAGAAAAAAGTGTAAAGAGATAACTAAATAAATGCCTCAACAATTAAAGGAGATGGGAGTTAAAATGAGCTAGACACTTCTTGGGGAGATGGTCAACTACAACTATGCACTATGTTAATGGCATTAATAAAAATTATAGTCCTACTCCTAGATCCCTCTAAGATGCCTCCAACCAAGAAGCATGATGTTGCATTCTTACTTGTGCTTTAATTGCTCCTTGAGGCCACTAATGAAACATTATTTATAGAAAGAATCTGTTAAGTTCTATGTATGGATGGTTGATTTCTCAAAATATAAGATAAATTCTATCACTGAACCTATTTGGCATATCCTGGTAAGCCACCCCACCCCAAATAGTGAGTATCTCTCTTGTAATGAGCATGGAGAGATTTAACAAATAGACTATAGACAAGGTATTTCTCAAAGCCTTTTTTATGCCACTCCTGTCATTACCTTTGTTCTAGATTTCGATACAAGACCCCCACCTTAAGTTCCAACATGTCATTAGTAATGCCATGAAGGGAGAAGTAATGCTCCATTTGGGTGACTCATCCTAATGGGTTAGAACCATGAAATGTTTAAGTCCAATTTAGTAAAATGGTTCTGTTGAGGCCTAGGAATTCACAGGCGGCAACAGTAAGGGATTCTCCCCAATCAGTGTTCCCAACTAGCCCGCTGACTGTTTGGTATAGGGAATCCGTCCGGTTTACGGTCCGGCTACCGTAGGTCAAAATAACAACAAGGGTCTACCGGTTGCGGCCCGGTCCACCGGAATTTGTATTTTTGACTTAATATGCAATGCACATGCCTATCTAAACCATGCAGGGTGATAAGGATGCCGGGAATCACACGATGTGTTGCGCAGGTTCTTACCTCTCGTCTTACGTTCACAACACCTAAACCACATATGCAACTATGAACTAAGATGACTAACTACCTATCCCCG
>LPNX011162222.1:52534-89288 GCA_001517045.1 Pseudotsuga menziesii | reverse complement strand
AAATGACAATATTGAAGACTTTGATGAAAATATTATTGTGCGTTTGAATTTCCCATATAAAAAAAGTCCCTTTTTGCATGCATGTTGTTCTAATCTAAAACATTATTGGGCGTTTGAACTTTCCATATAAAAATAAAATCGAATCCCTTTTTACATGTATGTTGTCTTAAATCGATTCCAGTAGAAGGCATTAAACCTTGAAAGAGGACACATAAGCTACAAAAGAAGCAAAATCTTTCAAGCGAATTCATCCAATACTACCAAAAAAAAGTTAGTAAAAGAAGAACATTGTGAAGATAAGAGGATGAAGGCCTAAAGATAGATGTATATCCATGTTTGGAAGATTGGAAATCATTTAGTATGCATCATTTGAAAACACAAACTAACCTTGCACGTTTAAAATCCGAACTATGTAGATCTAGAAATGGATTGTTCACCAGCAGGAGACGGAAATAATAAACAGCTCCAACAATCACCCGAAAACAGTGTTGCAACAGTGGCAAGTGTGAAGAAAATATCGTTAAGGTCTTCGTTTTTATAGAACTCTTAGACGTCGCTATAGCGATGGCAAACATTGACTTTTGCGCCCTAGGTCAAGTTGACCGTTGTAAAAAGCCAACAAAATCTCAATGCCCTAGGTCAACTTGACGGTGCCGTCGCTATAGCGACGGATAGCTGTGGATACAGCGATGTCCAAGGCTTTAGGCGTGGATACAGTGATGGATAAGAGTCCTTGCGTGGATACAGCGATAGCTAGGTGTGGATACAGCGACGCCTCGTTCCTGTTGCTTCCGATTTTACACCAAAAAGTAAGAAACGTGGAAAACCTCCGTGGAAAAATCCATGCTTTTGTACTAGTGAGGGAATTTTTATTCATAAAGAGAATCAATATTGCAAACTACTTTTTTAGTTGAAAATTATGTAATTTATTTGTTTAATATATTTAATAGCTTCTCTATTTAATGGTCCAAGTTTCTCATTGATAGAAATTGTGTGACAAGAGTTCAAGTAACAGTAATTCTAATCAAGACAATGGGAGCACATCCAAAAAAGTGAAGAAAGCAAGTTCTTTTCAATTTCAGTATAAATTAATATTGTTTGAATTCTAAGCAAGTTTAACTATTGTGTGCCATGAAAAGGAAAAAAATGAGGAAACATGATAAGGTTGTTTTCAATCTAAGTGCAGAAGATCTTAAAACCTTGATGGAAAAGTTGCGAAGGGATGAATCAAGTGAATAAAAAGGTAATCAATATGCTTTTTTTCCTTTGAATTTTCATTAATAATGTACTTAATAATATCCATTAACATGTTTCATACAATCTATTTCACATATGTTGAATGTTTTGTAGGGACCAACATAAGGGGAAGGGAATGTTTTCCTAAGAAAATAAAATTACGAAAGATATAAATTATGATGAATTGACCCTTAGCTTATCTATACTGGTGCTAGAAGTTAATGAAAGGGGGTTATTTTTTTATAAAAAAATGAGGGATATAATTATAGAACGTATAGTCAAACATTCCACTTACAATACAAAAATCAATCTAGTGACTCCAAGAATTAGGTTATATTTAAACTATATAGGAAGTGTTTCTAGAGCAATGGTTAATGAGACCCGTGAGAGTTGCAATAGAAAAACCATACATCAACAAACAATAATCATTGAAAAATTAATATTCCTAAACATGTTTTTCTAGAGCATGTATATACTACTACACATCATTCCTTTATTAATATCAATTCTACTATATTTACTTTTCACTTCAATATAAAAATAGTTTAATGTCATTTTAATTTTTCAGAAAGATTATGAAAATGCCAAAGGACGAACGAGGTGATATCCAGAAAATGGCAATAGAGATGTCTAGAAAATTATATAAGAAGATGGTCAAAGAAATGGACATAATTGCATCGCAGGAGGATCCATCTCAACAACAATGTGCTTGAAATGTATGTAATCATTGATTTTTTCTATTATTTATATAATTATTTAATTTAGCATTCAATATATATTTTCCGGTGTTTTTTACAAAAAATAAAACAAAATGGAACCCATTCAACACATACGTCAAGACTACAAGGAATCAAAAGTGTTGATAGCAATATTTGTGAGTAATTGTGATTTCCTTATAACATATTAAGATTTTATATTGGAACAACCATCTTTGGATGTCTTCAAATAGGTTCTAACACTCATAGAAAAGCCAACATAAAAATTGATTCACTTTGGGTTAAATATGGGTTGTGAGTATATGTTGACGTATCAAAAACTAATTCTGAAATTTATAAATATATATATGTTTTACTTCTCTCATTTTATAAATAAAGGAAAAACAAACCTTTATATTAATTTTTTTTATAAACATCCAAAAAAAAGTAAACATGCAAGTGTTATGAACATAATAAGCATGAAATTACAAATATTAACAAAAAGATGTAAATAAAAATAAGCGAAACCATTTAGAGGTGGGCCTTTTCCACCGCAGGTCTGATCTAGAGAACGCTAATGCATAAAGACAATTTACATCCAATATTATGAAATCACCATCTCCATTAATCATGAATACCATGATAACCTTTAAATGCTTGTAATTATGATTCAAACAATAATATATATCACAAAATGAAGATAACAAACAAAATGATAATCAACATGAACTCAAACCATGTAAAAACAAGAGCCACGAGGTGGCAATGTCACTGCATTTGCTAATAACTATTGTTATTAGACAAAATATATAGAAATGTCAACTATTGTTACTATACAAAAGCTATAGACATAGACAAACCTAATTTAGTGTGTTCTAACCTATCTAGCGTAACCTTCCTTATCCTGTCATAATCTAAAACTTCCTACCCAAATCTAACCTACCCTTTCCCAACCTATTTATCCCAACCCGACCTTTACATAGCCTACAATATTATAGCCTACCTTAGCCAAAACTACTTTATCCTTTCTAAACATATCTTATCTTAGCTTAGTCTAATGTAATTAATCCCAACACAACCCATCTCGGCCTCTTCTAGTCAAATCCTATTATATCATATCTTAGTCTAAGCTAATCTAACTTATCCAACACTAGCTGATTTGAAAGTGACAAAACAATATAAAAAAGAGTTTACATTGATTACATATAACACAAAAATACAACAAAAAATGCATACATTATATGACATATAAATAAATAAATAGGTGTATATAGATACAACCATAAAAAAAAAACAATAAATAGATGTAATATGTTTTTTTGGGGTGAGCTTCAACCTTCTAAATAAGCCATCAAGCCATATGCAATTATTATTTTTATTTTTTTAAGTCGTCATTGATAAAAATTGGGGAATAGGCTAGTAAGACTTTGAATACACTCTGATATGTTTGTTTAGGCCAACTTAGACTTTTACAAATATGTTACCATTAAACACACCATTTATTCAATCCAATTTTTTTTTTGGAAAAAATATTTAAATTAAAAAATAACTAATCATATAACATGATAAGTTTTTAAAATGTTTTAGCACTATAAATTTAATTTGAAAATTGAAACAATAATAATTCATGCCTATAGAAAGGAACTAATAAAGAGTATCGCCAGTGACCAAAATTTTTACTTTATGAAATATATGTGATCATAGAAAGGATGGTTTGTAATTCTGGATATCGAGTTGTGATGCAATAAGCCAGAAGTTTCAAAAATATTCTTCCAATTTTTGCACTCATTGTTATGAATATGATTTTAAACCCATGAATTCTTGCAAAAATCAGTAAATGACATAGTTATTGAAAATAATATTTTAATAGTAATGTTATAGTGCGAGAAAACTAGAAGGGAGAAGGGCTCGAGAGCCTGATCACATCCTACAAACTCATGATCATTAATAGCAATCAAAGGATGTAGAAAGTACAATCCAATATCGCCTATCACATAAAGACAAGTGGCAGGTGCTACCTTCATGAGCTAGGCAATACAATTAATTGAATGCTTTAAGGATCCATGATAAATATCTGTGAGTTGTTCACAAATGACCAAGCAGCTGAAGTGAAAACACGTGGGATAAAAAACAACCCAAACGCCCCATTTCTCTGTTGGATTGGTGATTGAATCTGGTTAAATATACTAACTTAATAATTGTTGTTTTGGTTATTATGCAATGTCACAATCATAATTTCTTGTTACAACCTAAATACGTCATTTTAAAACAACCCAGATTGTTGAAATGGTCATTTGAACGCTTGAAATGGAATTTTAGTTACATATTAATTATGCATCATGGTCCTTCTAGATAGAGGCTTAAGTGTGCACTTTGTAACCTACCTTGTTTTAAAATGCAAGTTATCCATCTCACTGGAATATTTTTATATTAATAAAGAAATAATATAAGCTTCTACAATCAATGTTCATCATATACATTGCTAAGAATGTTTCTGAGGAGAGAATTTGATTTTATAGAATTGTGGTTCCAACATTACCTTGCTAACATTGCTAACCATTAACCATTAAACAAGGAGAACCAAGGTATAAAAAAAGTACAAGGGACTATACATTCGTAATGGCTATTAACAGATGATGGAGAATAAAAGTAGCATCTATGTAATCAGAGCCTTGCAATCAAAAGTTCCGCTATATTCTTCTCTTGTGCTGAATATTGAAATTGGATCATCATTCCTTAAGAAACAAATAACATTAATAATTTTAGAAAGCGTAGACTTACTGACCTTTGCATGTGATAACTTGGCCTGCAGTAGAGCTTGGCATTTTACTTGAAGGGTTGAGATCGTGCTCAAATGGTTTCTTGTGCACCTGAGCACTAAAAGTTGATTGAACACTTAAAATGGATTATCATTCCATTAATAAATAAATCATATAGAGTTCAAAATGTGGACATTTCTTATCACCTTTGCATGCGACAACTTGGTAACTTTTAACTTTTAAATTTTGTAACTTTTAAAAACATTAGCCAACATAAAATAATTAAAATAAATTTAATTGAACTGAACCATCTATATATATCGCCATGCGGTGACATAATAACTAGATTTATAAAATATTATATTTGAAAAATAAAAATATAAACTTACTTAGTTATAAGAGTAAATAAGAAAATGAAATCAAGAAAATCTAATATTTTTGAACGAGATAACAACTTTAATAAAATTTTTGAAGAATTAGAAACCTATTATATTAATATAATAAAAAAATTATTAATTTAATTATAAAAAATCCACAACATCCCATAGTCTAGTCAGTTGTTCTAATCAAGCCAACCAAAACCTTTTCAACCATTTAGTCAATCCTCCAACTCTACTAGTTAATAAACTAGATGAATTATTTGATAGTTGATCATTGTCTATCGAATGATATTCTCTAGAAGATCGAGGAGTGTGATGAATATGCATAACCATGGGTTCCAACACCCCCCTCAATCAACACAATGTTATGATATTTTAGGATATGTAATTACGTTACCTAAACATCTCCCCATAATTGTAGCTGCATGAATCCCAAGCATAACTTGTAGTTTCAATAACTTAGCTTCTAATAAAGTATTCGTAAAATATCAAAGGTATGATAATCTATCGAGTAAACAAGTGAGACAACATTTTCATGCACCAATTGTCTCAAATAACGACGATGAAGTTCAACATGCTTCATCTTGTTGTGAACAACATGATTATAATCAACATGTATTGTACTTTGATTATCATAATGAATGATGGTTAATGTTAGAATAGGGAACCTAAGTTCTTCTAAAAGCTAATGGATCCAAACTTCCTTTGTATCAACATTGATATCTTTACGATATTTTACTTATGTATTCAAAAGGGAGACTACCTTATGTTTCCTACATGTCCAGGATAAGGGTCCGTAACTTAGTAAAAAAAAAAACCATTAGTGTACTTATGGTCATCAATGTCACCTCCCCTGTCAGAATCAATAAACTCAACTAAGAGTTCTATACAGTGACAGTACTTAATACCATAATGATAAGTTCCTTTAATATAGAAAAAAATTCTCTTTACAAATTTCCATTGACATTCTTAAGGATCCTGCATGAACTGGGAGACCACTAAAAAAATAAGAGACATTCTATCAAATAATATGAGTTAAGTAAATTAGGTTATCTACCAACTATAAAAAATGAGTGGCATCAACTCGTGGAGACTCACAGTCTTTCAACAACTTCATGCTTGACTGATAAGGTGTACCACAAGGCTTACAGTTGTCCATCTTGAATCGTTTCAAAATATCCAAATCATATTTAGGTTGAGAAATAAATATACCATCATCTATTTTAAAAATTTGAATGCCTAAAAATCAATGCAACAAACCAAGGCCAATCATTTCAAAGGTATTTGAAAGTTGTTTCTAGAAAACCAAAATAAGATTGACATTATTTTCAATTATGACTTAATCATCAACAGACAATGCCACAATCAATGTATCACCATGAACATGTAACCGTAAATGTTGTGATCAGATTCACAATTTCTTAAGCCAATATTGACAATGAAATGATCAATCTCTGATAGCAAGCTTCCTATTTCAAACCATATAATGAATTTTTGAGTCAAAAAACAAGTCCATAATCCATCATAAAACTGGGGGCTTCCATGTATATTTCTTCAGAAATGAATCTTTGAAGAAAGACACTTTTAACATCCATTTGATGAAGTTCCCATCCAAAATGAGCAACAAGAGAAAGAATTAGTCAAACAAAGTTCATATTTGCAACAAGAGAAAATGTTTCAGTGTAGTCGATTCCTTCTTGCTGAGAGAATCTATTATCTACCAAATGATCCTTGTGACATTCAAAAACACTGTTTGAAGTAATCTTGACCTTTTAGAGCCATCAATACTTTACAATAATCTTTCCTTTCGGTCGAGGAAAAATTTCCCAAGTGTGATTCTTCTTTAAGTATTTAATTTCAACAATCACAACATTTTCCCATTTAATAAATCCCTGAGTATCAACATAAGTTTTAGGAAAATAAGTTTAAAGAACATGTGCCATTGGTGCACCACTACTATGTTTCTTATGACCGAAGGTCTACCAACCAATACGAGCATCTCCAACACCTGATCAAATAACTTCAATTTTTTTAGTGAGGTAAACAAGTCAATAGTGATTTAGTTCGATGACTATCAATTTATTGAGTTGATGTATCGACGCCCTTAGTCATGGTAGACTGACTACCGATTGAGTCAGGAGTATAATCCATTGCTTGGGTTAGAATATCAAGGGAGTGTACAATCAATCAAGAGTATTTAAGAATATCAAACATATCACTGTGTAATAGACTAGTGGAGGAATTTAACAACTTATTACATTAAATATCACATTCAAGCCCAAAATTATTTTTTGTTTGATAGGGTCAAGTGGTCGATAGGATTTTGATTCATTTGAATAACTCATCATGATTCAAGTATGACTCTTTGAATCTAATTTATTCCCATAGTTATCACTAATGTGCACCCAAAAAACACATCAAAAGGTTTTGAGGTGCACGGCATAAGGTTTTATTCCATTTGATTTATCCACTTGAGTCATACCAATGACAACTCTAGTCGATATAAGGTTCAAGAGATAGTTTGAACAATGAACATTTTTTTCCCAAACTTTAGTCGAAAGATATTTGTTTTGCAGTAGGCGCAGAGCCATTCCTACCAAATTTAGATTCTTCCACTCTGTAACTCCATTATTCTATCGGGTGTGAGAGACATATATCTGCCAAGCAATACCATTCCGCAAGAGATATTATTCAAACAATTGACTTTCATATTCACCACAATTTTCTAATATCAAAATTTTTATGGGTTGGCCACATTGCTTCTCATTCAATGCCCTAAATTCCTTGAATTTTCAAAGACACGACCCTTATTCTGCAAGAAATATACCCATTTAAATGTAGAAAAATCATCAATGAAGATCAAAATATACTTCAAAACCTACTTGTATGAAAGTGAGTCTCCCTTGAAATGTAGGTTGTGATGACTCCAACAAGCTCACCCTTGATCTTGTTGATGCTAAACTTAACATCAACATTTGTTAGATCTGAAATAGTGACCTTCATATATTTCCACAATCCATTTCTCTTAAACAAAGTCTCCATAGTTAGTGCCTAGATTGTTTATTTGTGTCCATTTAGAACAATACGTTATATCTTGGAAGTCATCCTTTTTATTAAACATATCTGATCTAAGTTCAAGAAGAGGTATCAATCAACAAATATTTACCCTAAAATGTATCAACCGAGATATGACTTAGAATGATTGATAGACAATTGGGTTAGTTCAAAAACAATATCTCTAATATGATGTTGGGGAACATATTGATATGAAATATAGAGAAAAAAAGAACATGCCAAAAGGGAACAATCTTCCAAGAAGAGAGGTGGTGTCTAAAGACATAGTTACAACACTTAAGCACAACATATTGTGATTAGAACACTACAATGCATACTTGATCATACAAATGACATATCAAAATGACCCATGGGTTTGTTCTTTTATATTCTCCATATCTAAATAAATACCTTGAAGTGAGGAAGATTTGGTTCACAAATAGGGGTCGTTAATTCCAACCATTTCCAAAAAATATGCACCATCCTATAGTTTAAATGGTTTTTCTAGATAAGCGAACACGACATCATGAACCATTAAGTTGAGCGTTTGACTCTCCAAGTCAATCCACTAGTCAACTGCTTTGTTAGTCGACTGTTTTCTATCGACAATTTGTCTCCAAAAGATACGAGTGTGATGAACCTGTACAATCTAAATATGGTGAGTTTAAGCAACATATGCATACTATAGAGTATCTTTATTTATGTGGTTGTATTCTAAAATAGGATTTGAGATGAATATACCATTTTAAGTTTATACAAACATTCATAGTTATTTATAATACATTCGGTACGCTTTGATAAAAAATAGTGCAACAGTGTGTATGAAACCATGAAACACACTAGAGCATAACATTAAAAACATACAACTTGATGCTAAACATCTGCAAAAATAAATATCTCATTTGATAGCGTATGTTTTTGTATATGCATTTTTAACATTATTACCATATGTGTGCTTATTATATTCTAATGTAGCAGTGCACTCATATCTTTATTATGCACTTATGAATGAAAAACACAATACCAAATTTTTGATTTAAAGTATTTTATGTCTACTTGCTGCTATTTGCAAATTATATCGCCTTGGTTTTCCCATATAAAACAGGCGCACCGGTTCTCACATATATTATAAGCACACCGGTAGTCACATATCACAACATGAAAATACATTCTTTTACATCTTTATTTTCCTATTTCATGCTCGGACAATGTGCTTTAAAACTATAGCGCATCAATGCAATCATATCTTATAAGTGCACTAGTTATGTGAAAAAAGTATTACAAAAATATATGTGAATGGTGCAATATCTATAATATTGCATTGATGCGCGCTTACGTACTAAAGTTCACCAATATGAATGAAATGTGAAAAATGCACGAGTTTATTTTTCCATGAGTTAAAAAAAGAGTGGGAATTTATTTTTCAAAAAACTAGTTTGATAAAGCATTTAAAAAAACTAATCACTATTTAATTATTTTGTCAAAATTTCAAGGGAAGAGTTTGAAAGAGATATTTGTCGAGGAGGACTTTGGGGCAACTATATTTTTTTGAAGCTTTAAAATGGTAAGGTACAGTGAATTACACAACACTATGCATATTATAAATTTCAATTATGCAAATTCTTACTATTGATATCAATGCATGTTTTATTTATGTTCCTGTTAATATTTATAATATATTCTAAAAAAATAAAATATTTTCATAATTTCCTTCAATGTTGGAACCCTTGCTTTCTTGTTTCTTCCTTTTGTTTTATGTGGATGCAAAATTTAACATCAAGGTTTAACTCCCTATATTATTTCACAATTATAATTTTTCTTTTTAGGAACTTATATTTAATGGTTTGTCTTCTATATATAATGCATTGAGCATTTGATGCAATGAGACCACTAATTGCATCAAATCCTAAACCCTGTCCCTATTTGATTTTGTGGTTTTTCAGTGCAGATAGTTTTGTAGAACAAATCGTTGTGCTTTTAATAAAAAACACCACTTGGCTATATATTTTTTATTATTATAAAAAGTTGTAGGTATTTTACGGTGTGCTGTGCATAGTAAGATGTAACAGTTCTATTGAATAAATTTACCGCAATGAGAAATATGTATCTTTTTTATTTTTATTTTTATTGTTATTGGCACGTAAATATTTTTAATACATCGATGTGTATATACTATAGAAGCATCAAGGAATTTGTATTCATAAAGAGCACTGATATGGAAAACTATGTTTTTAGTTCAAACTTATGTAATTTATACATTCAATATATTTAATAGCTCCTTTATTTAATGGACCAAGTTGTTTATTGATAGAAATTGTGTAATAAGAGTTCAATGGACAATAATTATAATCAACACGATGAGAGATCAAAAAAACTGAAAAAGGCAAGTTCTTTGTAATTTCAGTATAAAATGAGAATGTTTGAATTATATGTAAGTTTAACTATTGCATGCCATGCAGAGTAAAAAATGAGGAAACTTGATATGATTCTTTGCAATCTAAGTGCAAGAGAGTGTAATGGAAAAATTGCAGAGGGATGAAACAAGTGAATAAAAAAGTAATCAATATGAATTTTTTCTTTGTATTTTCAGTGATAATGTACTTAAGAATATTCACTAATATGTTTCAAATGATCTATTTCACATATTTTAAATTTTCTATAGGGATCGACATAAAGGGAAGGGAGTGTTTTCCTACGAAAATAAATTTATGGAAGATATAAAAGATGACAAATTGGTCCTTATCTCATATGGACTAGTGCTAGAAGTTAATGAAAGGGGAATATTTTTTTAAAAAAATTTGAGGGATTAGTGGAAACAACATATAGACATACTTTCCACTTACATTACAAAAATAAATCCAATGACCCCAAGAAACATGTTATGTTTAAAGTATAGGAAGCATTTCCATAGAAATGGTCAATGAGACCTATCAGACTTGCAATAGAAAAAGCATACAACAACACAAAATAATCGTTGAAAAATAATATTCCTAAACACGTTTTTATAAATCATGTATATACTATTACACATCGTTCCTTTATTAATATTAATTATGCTATATTTACATTTCACATCAATAAAAAAATAGTTTAATGTCATTTTATTTTTTCCAGAAAGATTATGAAAACCCCAAAGGATGAACGAGGTGATATTCTAAAAATTCCAGCAGGGATGTCTAGAAATGTGTACAAGGAGATGGTCAAAGAAATGGTCATGATTGCATCGTAGGAGGATCCATATCAACAACAATGTGCTTCAAATGTATGTAATCATTGGTTTTTTCTATTATGCAGATATAATTAATTAATTTAGCATTCAATATAAATTTTCAAGTGTTCTGTTACAAAAAGAAAACAAAATGGAACCCATTCAACATATCACAACTAAATTTGAACCCAAAATCCGACGGCATATTTGTATGGATTTCAACAAGATTCTGTTTGACATACGCCAAAGTGGTTTATTTTTAAACATCAATAGAATTGCATCAGATATCCTATGGTTACAACAATTCATTGTAAATATGAAAAATAATAGTTTCATGACCGACAAGTAAATCCAATGATATGTCGTCAAATTTTTGACACCCAATTTGTCAATTAGCCAACCGATATGCTGTTGAATTTATGACACACAATTAATCGATTAACCGACATAATTTTTCACTAATGTTATCAAAAATGTGATGGAACCCTTGCCAATTAACCGACAATATAATCCAACCACAGTGTCAGTTAACCAACATTTAGTTGTCGAAAATCAGATGGATATATAACAAAATATTCACAAATATCTGACGCCATTGACGTCAGTTGTATGGAAGTCTCATCTGATAAATCAATTTTGATGTCAGGAATGTGTTGTTTGTGAGTAATTATATTTTTTTTAATGCTCATCTTGAAATGCAAGGATATTTAAACTGTACATGAATGTGTGTATATCAATTATGAAAAAACATTACATTATATTATTTAACACAAAATTGAACTATACTATCACCTATAAATAATTTCTTATTGTTGCATATGCCATAAACAACTTTAGCCATTACAATACTAGATATCCAGTTTTATTTCATACATTCCATACAACAATTAGACATTTAATGAACACAAATGATATTAATGGAAGGATAACTAGATGGATATTACTACTTAAATGATTTTATTTGACAATACTTGAGAAGCCAGGGAAACACAATGTTTTTGAAAATTTCGTATCTATTCTAACAAACATTACAAATCACAATGCTATTGATGACAATTTCCCAAATGGGCACCTATTTTAAAGATCCATAGAGACTCCATGTTTTGATAATGTAGAAAACTAATTATCTATAATAACAATTTCTCAACACTTTCCTTATAAAGAACATTTCAAAATTGTTAAAAACATTTCCACATATTATTGGATCAAGGGCTACCTATTTTGACTTGTACCAGATCAGATGCTCAAACGATGAAGTATACAATATGATGTACTTGATATTTTACATGCATTTCATGATGATCCTTGTGGATGCCATTATGCTACAAAACTAACAACCTACAAAGTTCTACAAGTATGATGCCAATGGACTATATTTCACAAGGATACTAAACAATATGTCTTTCATTATGATGAATGTTAAAGTATTGGTAAAACCACAAAATAGATGATATGCCATTACAAATTCAAGTGTCATTTGAAGCATTTGTAAAAGAGGGAACTCATGGGAACTAATGACACTAAATCAGAGCACAATAAACACATGTCAGTGGGAATAATCCCTATTGGCTTTAGGTTAACCATTGACAAAGAGGGAAGATGACAATAGTCACATTTCCCTATATCATAAATTTATATAAGTATAACTACCTAAAATAATGAGGGAGGAAGAAACTTGTATCTAGTTAATTTTATTGAAAGTCTTCATTTAAAACTAATTCAATATAATTCTTCACTAATTCAAGTGATCTTGTTATAACCTAGACTCAAATAAAACAAAAAATTCCTCAAGATTTTATCATTATGACAATAAATATCTAAATATTGATATTAATAACCCAACTAGAAAGATGATTCTTATCCCAAACAAACGTTCAAGTACATGATGATTAAATATTTATGCTTATATCTATGGGGAAGGGGAGAATAAATATCATCATATTTACTAATGAAAAACAACAAGAATATGGTTACTCGATTGTCTTTCTATCGACACCTTCATCACCTAGTTCTGGGTTCCTCCACCTTAGACCACTTATAATATAGGAATATGATGCATGCTCCTTTTCTATTCTATAATGGGAGGCTCTTTGAAGAGACAACTCTCAATCCTCAACAAATTGATCACAAACATTGGAATTAAGGTTCCTTAATAACATGATGATTAAAATACTCATATATTTCTTTAAAATTCTTCATCATTAAGATGCTCATTTAATCTTTCTTCTCATTCCCCAATCACTTCATCTCATTTGAACCAAGAGAAAGTAGTTTAAGGAGTTGAGTAAGGAAGTTAGGGATTTTGTAGGTGTACAGTCCACATACCTCCCACTCAAGTTCACACATTTAATGCACATTTATATATTTTTCCCTTTCAACAATACAAGCATTCCTTTCATGAAGGAAAAGTGCATATGTATGGAGTTTTCCTTTGAGAAGGGTGCGTAATTGCATTCATTTCCTTTATATAAAGAATGCATGCATGCTCCTTCTCCTTTGATAGCTAGTGTATGTAGATCATTCAAAATGTTATACACAAATTCATTGATTTATTTAGTATCATTCGTGTCAGCAAAGCATATTATCAAGCGCCCTTTGTACCTTTGAGCAAATTATTGGTTTAAAAGAGAATATTTTGCATGCCCAATACGGGTATAACCATTAGCATAGGTAAGGAAACATGTACACTTTTCTCCCATTTTAGCATATGGAAGGTCATTGTCAAATGAACCATATATATTTTTTTCATTGTGTTCACCTCTAAACCCAGTACCATCTTTCTCTTTCCTATTCACCAAACATGGCTTACCAATTCCTCATCTTCCTACATATTTTTGAATCACTTCACTCAACACTAAATATTGTGACATATTGAATTGAACCAATAAAGTAGATTCTGAACCATATTTTCCTAGTGCTTGGAAAAAGAGAAGTCAAAAGTTTATCATATTTATATTATTTCATAGTCTCTAGTAGACAAGATAAAATAATATATAGAGTCCTCTAAATGATACATGCAAGTGAAATGTATATGTGATTGTGGAAAGGATTATAACATGGTGGCAATGAAAATGCACAAATCATAATGTAGGCATATATCTACAACTCAAGAATTGAATCAAATCCCACATACCAACATGATTGATTATTCAAAGTTGATGCAGTAGTATATAAAATGCCATTTTGATTTTTAAGTTTAATGAACAAAAATTAAATCATAGCCATGGAAATATCCAATGAAATTCAATCTTGAAAAAAACCATATCATAGGTAAGAACTTAATAATGCAAATTAACACAATTCAGCTGGATGCACTAGAAAGAAACAATCAAATGAAAGAAATATGTTCCGTAAATTTAACAAATAATGTCAAAACACTAGATGCAAGCATCAATTATTACATCAAAATGGCACCTACGAATCCATTTTAATTTTCAATCATATTATTGGAAGTAACCTCTAAAGGAGGAGAGAAGAATATTGGCAGTGACCTCAAAGGAAGCTTGGTATCATCCTTTATTGATATAGCTTAAAGGAAAATTATTCTACTATAGACAATTCATAGAAAATAAAAGGAAAATTATGCATACAAAACATACCACTTACATAATATCGAGTAACAAGACCTTGGAGAAAAATCTAAAGCAAGCGATCTGTAAACAAATTAGAAAAAAAGAGAACAAATTCTTCATATGGATTTGCCACAATTGGAACCTTGAATGAAACACCAAATAGCTTTAACATTAGACATATATAACAATTTGTGAGCACATACAAACAACACTATAGTGATAATTTATAATTCCAAAGGCATGGTACCCATTCAAATAGTAAATATATTGCAAATCTTACATTAAAATTAGAATTTCCATATATGGTTCACAAATCCATAGGTTTGGTAATAATCAATAAGTATAAATTAAAAGGATTAGCAGGAAACAAAATTTGCACATAGTAGTATGAATCACACTTCCATAGAATTGGAATCAAGACAAGAAACATTTTTTGTATGTTAAGGTAACCCAATCCTTTATGAGATATAATATATATGGATGTATTTACATAACCATCAAAATTATCAGTCACTACCTTCTCAAAATCCTCATGATTGCATTTCTTAGCCTTATTTGTAGGGATTGTAACCATGAATTGATGTTGGAATCCATCACCAACAAGATGAAAATATTTAAAATAATTATAAGTGATAGAAACATACCACTAAAAAAACTTGTTGTCAATGATAGAAACATAGAACTAATTATTGAAACTTGCTATCAATTTATTCTAGCGCTAATGACATGTGTAAAGTTCTTGCAATAAGACTAAATTTCTTGTTATTAAAATAAACTATCTATGCCCATATTGAAATCCAAGGAGAATCAACATGTACATAAATATAAGGTAGATCCATGTGTGATAAAATCTTATGAAAACTGATGTTTATGTATCAAACACGCATGAGTGTGTATCAATGATGAAAAAGCATTGGTGCATACAAAGGGTAAAATGTACTAATTTGTTTTAGTGGGAGACTGCCCCATGTGTTATTTAATATTTTTGTAGGTATGCATATGAATTCTCAACAAATTTCTCTTTTACATACAAATGTGGCCTGCATGTGGTTTCAATGTCACTTAAGAGACTATATTCATGCATCCTAAATGATGCTTAAGAGATGTTAAGCATGTCTCCTAAAAATCACTTGAGAGACTCCATTCATGTGTCCTACACATCCTTCACCTGGATTAAACGTGGAAAGAACATCAATTAATACGAATGGTGGAAAATGACAAAGATGAGGCAAGCAAATAATCATACATGGATATGAGCAATCAAGGGGGATATGGAGTAGTAGGAAATAAGGTAAAGAGTTTGTGAGAAGCTGCATAATCAACCAGTAAATAATAAATAGGGTTGTAGCCATTAAACTCAATCAACCAATGGATTAGGTATTAGAGTGAGTAGGAAGTTCATCAATAACATTTGTGTTTTGGACCAAGGTGTAAAATATCTTGGTTTCTTATTAAAACCAAGTGGCTATCATTATGAAGACTAGACCTGGTTATACAAATAAGTACAAGCTAGAGTTTGTATTTTTTTTGTTGGAGATGGTTATCTCGAAGATGTTGCTTGGAATTAGTCAAGGTAGTTTTGGAAATTATTCCTAGGTATAGATGTCAGTAAATAAGATATCTAAGGGAATTATCAATAAAATCATTGATGTTAAGTATAAATACCTCATTGAGCTCCTCCTTGTTTTGAGAATAATTAAAATACTATACTAAACATGGACAACCATGTGAAGGTGGAATCTCTTATGTCCCCTCCCACCCCTCACATCACTCTGAATTCCCTATACCTAGTGCATGTACTTGATTTTTTTTTTAAATTTATATGCAAAAATGTGGATTTAGTTTATTATACAAAAAAAGTATAGATACTGTTTATTTAGTCACTTCTTTCTAGTTTTTTTTCTTTTACAAATCAACAAGCAACTCATCTTCTCCAACATGTCGTTCAGTTCTCGTCGCATATACAACTGGTCGTATTGTATGCTTAGTATATTACTTGTGATGTGGATGGTGCTACAAGGGGACGAGATTTGTTGCAATAGTGTAAAAATGTTAATTTAAATATTATGTTATTATAATGACAAGTTTTTCATTAAAAAAATATTACACGTGTTTTTCACCTGATGTAGCCACATCATGTACTTCGTGTTCGTGTCTAGTCTCGTATTGTATAGTATGTACCTCTCATATTGTATACTACGAGCCTCTACATTCTATACAAATGAAAAATGAAAAAGTGCAATTAATATTCACCATTTTCAATGCAAAATTTTAAATTGTAGCATATGAAGTCATTAATTACCAGGATTCAAAGCATGAACTTAGATAGGTTGTTCTGCATCCTCGACATTAGGTGGATCGTTAATTTCTTGCTAAAAATGAGTCAATATTTTATTGCAAATATCTATAACAATTAGATTGCAAAAGTAATCAATATTAAATAAACTTAATTGATTTTATATACGTGCACACAAGATGGATCAATGAAAGAATGTGTTTTCTAAGACAAGCTTTTTCGACATTCAACAACAACTCCAAAGACATGTTGGAATCCAAGCTTCAAGTCTTCCTTTGTGGGTACTTAATTGAATAAATCGACCTACATATTTGAATAATGCCATGCATTTACCTTTTACATTTCAATAAAATAAAAAATAATTTGCAATTTATTATTTGGACGTAATATTGTTTTCTTGATACTTACAATTCATGCCGTCAAATTCAAATAACCACCATGGTCAAAGTACTAATCCTAGGGGTAAATAGGATTAAGTATAAATGCAAAAATGCATATAAATGATCAAAATCCTACCCTGTATGAGTGTAAAATGACTTTGAATAAGCTTGGACTTCTTTCATTAGGTAAAGATGACATGGCATTAGTTTGATTTTAATAAAAATTACAAACTATAGGTTAAAAAACCCACTTTTTGAAATAATTTCTATAAATAGTGCAAAAATAGAAATCAAATTCACGATTTGTCATTTTTACCCAATATAGACAAGTTTTACCTTTGATTTCAATTGCTCGCCATGGTCAAACCATTAGATGATTTTAAAATCTACAAGTGCCAGGTAAATCAACTCCCATGCTCTTTCATTTCATCCAAGCAAATTTTGATTTTATGAAAAATTTGATATTTTCAACCAATTTAAAGACAGATGCACTGTATACATGGGTATACAATGTAGACAGTCACATATACATGTTTTATATGCGGATTGCTCAAAAGCAACTCGTGTATGATACGCAACATGTCCAAAGGACAATCACGTATACTACGCGACATAGAAAAAGGCTATCTAGGGCCAAAATCAATTTTTTTAAAATGAATTTATTGTTTGAAAATGGCATTGTTAATAGGCTGAAACATGGTGTTGGAGTGGAGGGAGAGGGAGCATGAAGACATGGACCAAGATTATCTTCGAAGTGCCCCCACGGTGCATGCATTTCAACAAAGTGAGTTTCTTAAATTATTTTGTACCTCACCTATGCGATCCAATGTCCGCTTACTGGAGTTTTTGATAAACTACTGGGATCATGATCTGGGTGCATTTGACTTACAATGTGAGATTCTAGAGATTACACTAGAAGACATCTATTTCATATCCGGTTTTCCACGATGGAGAGCTTCTGTCAAGTTGGAAGGTATCGGTAGGGGCGGTGACCTTCTAAGTGTTCAGAACTACATTGACACTTACTGTGCGCCTGGTACTCAGAAAAGGGGTACTTGCATCCCTATTGTTCATATTCACAACTTTCCATTACAAGTGTTGGTAAGCACAATAGTGAGCATTGTAGGATCATCATGACTTCATCTTACAACTCAAAACCAAATGAGAATTATGGTAGAATTTCTATAGGGAGCCTTATTTGATTGGTGTTGGGGAGTAATCCCAATAATGAAGAAGCAACTCTCTGACTGCAAGAGAGGCCAATGGAAAAGCTTCGATTATTCTAGCATATTAGTGGCCTTTTTCTTTGAGAGAGTGCCCAGTCTTAGTCCCACAATACCTCTACCAGTTTCCTCTCCTTGTCAGCCTAGACTGAGTAAGTGGGGAGAAATATTCCTCCGCCAGGGCAGCGGTGGATTGGTTCAGAGTGTGTACGATGATGACTTCTATCTATGGTGGGAGCGATAGCTTCCAGCACTAGATAAGTTTCCATATGTTGGTTTGGATTTCCGGGGTGACAATGACCTTTTCCTCCCTCCTAGAGGAGCATGGGGAGCATCAGGTATTTTGGTTTTTCAATTTTTTAAATTTTTATGAATTTTAGTCATAAATATATATACATATGTATAAGAGTTTCAATCCTTTAAATGTTTAAAAATGCAGATATTGGACCAGTCCACCCTGTTGGGAATCCTTGTATGTATGTGCGACCAGTGGAAGGAGAGGATCATGGTATGATTAGGGTTCTTAAGGGAAAGATGGATAGGCTTACCCAAAGAGTACCTACTTTACATATTGAGCAGATCCCTGCCATTATGCAGGAGTTAGTGGTTGGTATCCCACCTATCTGGATATGCCTTATGAGAAGGGTAGCCAGAGAAGTGCTTGTTTACATAGAGGCTACTACAACTGAACAAGCTGAAGAAGCCTGAAAGCAGGATGACCAGGATGATCAGGGTGGGCAGGGTGGTCAAGCTTATACGTGGGAGGATTTTATTGATTACGATCCAGATTTTGTATATTTTTTGTATATTATACAGTTATGACTAGATCTGAGGATCAAACTCGACCTATCTATATGGATATATATTCACACACACACACACACACACACACACACACACACACACACACACACACACACACATATATATATTTTGCTGGTTTATTTACATGTGTATTTCAATGTGTCTGTTGTAAATTTTATGAAATATGTGTTAAATGCCAATCCAAGATATAATTCGCATATGCATTAGTTAAATAATTTTGATTTCTTGGAATATGATTAAATGTAATAAAATAAAAATTTATTTCCAGTAACATAACTTGCATAAACTGATGTAGTAGAATAGGGTTTCACACCTGATAAGCTCGATTGAGCTGAGAGACTACCAGTTGAGAGTCAAGCCTAACTTCCACCTGGGTAATGCCTCGTGACAAGGCATCCCATAAAATCTCAATGAAGAACCTGTACTCTGCCACATTATTGGTAGCACGACCTAGGAAAGCGTCTCCAGAGGCAACTAGCTTTTGTGAGGGTGAATAAATAACCCATGTGACTGAATCTAGGTTGCAAGTGTGATGACTAGCGCCATATGCAAAACCTACTAACCAATTGGAAGGAATATGTAACAACCAACAGATGATATAAGAACAAAAACTAATGAACTATTGTACATAAAGTTACATACAATAAAAATACAAAAAAGTGCTAATCCTAAGCATAGTACTTTTTTAGGTAGAGCCCATTTCTAGGCTCAGGTAGATTATTTTCGTCGAAATCAGTTAATTCATATGCACCTTTTTTCAAAAATTTTGAGACGACATAAGGTCGTAAACAAATAGACTTGAATTTCCCTACCCCCAGGGGTTCTTTGTCTTGATCCCAAAGCAAGAAAAGATCCCCTTAAGAAAAAATCCTAGGTTTTACCGATTTATCGTACTGATTTTTTACCCTATTTTTATGAGCCTCATTTGTTGTCAACGTATCCCTACTCTGTTCATCTAGATGTTATAAGTGTAACAAACGTTCTTCCAGCTTAGTCGTATCGGGTAACACATGAATAGCATTATTTAAATATGGGATTTCACATTCAACTGTGGTTACTGCTTCCACCCCGTGAACGAGTTGGAAAGGAGAAAACCCTATGGCAGTTTTCACATTGGTCCGATAAGTCCAAAGTGCAGGATACCGCATGATGTGCCAATTTGACCGGGCTGCATTAATAGTGCACTTGAGGATAGTCTTCAAGGTATTATTTATTTCCATGACTTGACCGTTCACTTGCGGGTATAAATAATATGGATGTTCTTGTTTAAACCCTAGCATAGTGGTCAATTCAGTAATCATGCTATTTTGGAAGTGACTGCCATGGTCAATGAAAATCTCTTTAGGAATACCGAAACATGCGATAATTTGGTTGAAAATGAAAAAAAGCTACAGTTTCCCCATCAGCTTTATAGGTGGGCATTTCCTCTACCCACTTTGTGAAGTAATATACAGTGACAATGATGTATTTGTGCCCCCGAGCCGAAACTAGGTTGCATGTCACGTAATATATCCCCCACTTAGTGAAGGGGCCCACTGAGATGAAGGGAAATAACAGAGTAGGATGTGACTGCATCTTTCTGGTGTAAAGCTAACAAGGATGAAAATGCGTCATGGCTTCCACACAATCTTTGAAGACCATGGGCCAGAAATAACTAGCACGTAAGATCTTCTGAGTCGTTGCTAACCCAGATAAATGACCCCCACACGCTTCACTATCGGCATCATTTAGGACAATCTTGGACTCTTCATGGGTAAGACATCAACACAAAATAGAGTCTACCCCTCTACAATATCAATTATCTCCAATTATGAGGCAGTTTTTTGCATGTAAGCGTAGTTTGCGCCATTCTTCCCATGAAAAGGTTGTAGGGCACTTCATAGTCTAGATATAGACAAGTATATCTCCATACCAAGGGTCAGAGGTGGAAATCAAAAATATGTGCCCATCTAGGAATGAGTCTTCTTCAATGGCTACATCTTCCTCAATTGAAAATTCTGCGATGAGTGCCGCAAAAGCTAAGGATTTTTTGGATTTGCGGATTGAAAATCTAAGTCAAACTCCTGGAGAATGACTATCCATTTGTTGAATTTGCCTCCAAATATCATTCAGGACAAAACATATTGGAAAGGATTAACATTTGCCACTACCATTGTAGTCCTCAGTAAGATGTAGTGACGCAACCTCTAAACAACACACACAGCTACTAATTCCAACTTCTCAATGTGGGAATACCTAAGTTCAGGGCCAGCTAAAGCATGGCTAAGATTGTAGACGACATGCTCTTGGATCTTATCATCCTCCTAGACTAGTAGTCTGATTCTTATGTAAGGAATTAATTTCAATAGTCATAGAATTTTACAATTTAGGAACTCTTTAAGCATCAACACATGTGTCAGGATCATAGGTTTCAATAGCATGTTCCATTAGTGTAACATTGCCATGTTTTTGACCACATGTCTACCAACAAATACCCAAATACCTTAGATTGTTTTAGGATCTCATTAAGATAAACAATTCGAGAGTGATTTAGTTTGATGATTTTTAGTTGATTGATTCAATGCATCAATGTTTTTATTCATGTTAGATCGACTACTGGTCAATTTAGGAGTAGAATTCGTTGGTTTGGTCAAAATACCAAGGGGGGGTACAATCGATCCATATTTTTCAAGAATATCAAACAAATTACTGCATAATAGAGTAGTGCAGGAATTCAACAACTTCTTACATGAAACTGTCTTGTCAAATATCACAATCCTACCAAAATGATCTTCGGTTCAAGATATAGTTTGAACAGTAAATAGTTTTTTCCAAAAAATTAGTGTAAAGATATTTGGTTTACAATACACAATGAGCCATTTCTACCATAGTATGATTCTTCCTCTCTGTAACTCCATTATGGTGAGGGGTGTGAGAGAAAAATATCTACTAATCAATACCATTCTGCAATAGATATTACTGAAAACGTTGACTCACATATTCACCACCATTATCTGATCTCAAACATTTCATGGGTTGGGAAGATTGCTTCTCATCCAATGCCCTAAATTCCTTGAATTTTCAAAGACATTACTTTTATTCTTTAGTAAATATACGCATGTAGATTTATAGAAACAATCAATGAAGATGAAAATGTTATTCGCACCTGCTAATGAGGGTTTGTTCACACAGCAAATATCACTGTGAACAAGTTCTAGTCAGTTCTACGCTCGCCATGCTTTCATGGAATTAAATGGTTCTTGATGATGCTTTCCAAGAACTCATCCCCTACAAACACCAGTAGGTAGGTAATTATTTTGAAGACTAGTAACCATATTAAAATTTACCATCATCATGAAACAAATTAGTGATCAAGCTAGGTACATGATAGAAAATTTATATGTGACCATGTTGAAATTCAACATCGCCACTTCCAAAATCCCTTTCTCTTCAACAAATTCTCCATATATGGTGTATATATTGCATAATTGTGCCCTTTAGAATAACATGTTCTAGCTTGGAAGTCATCCTTTTGATCAAACTGATATGATCTAAGTTCAAGAAGAGGTATTGGTCAACAAATATTTTCCCCAGATTTAATCAACCTAGATCCAACTAAGCATGATTCATAGACAATAGGTATAGTTCAAAACCAATAGCTCTGATACCATGTTGGTGAACCTCTTCATATGACCTATAGAATAGAAAAGAACATGATAGAAGAGAACAATATTCCAAGAAGAGAGGTGATGTCTAAAGACACCATTACAACAATAAATCACAACACATTATGATTAGAACATCACAATTCATAATTGATCATACAAAATACTCATTAATACGACCCACATGGTCATGAAATCCCTTAAAGCGAGGAAGATCTGGTCAACAAATAGAGGTCATTAGTTCTAACTGTTTCCAAAAAATATGCAGCATACCATAGTTTAAGAAATTGTTCTGGTTAAGATTACCACACCCTCATTAACATTTGTGTGTTTGAATTTATTAGTCGATCCACTAGTCAAATGTTGTCTATTGTCTGACTATCTCTAGAAGATTTGGGAGTGTGATGAACCTGCATAAACTGAATATGGCGAGTTTAAGAAACATATGTATAGTACAAAGTATTGTTATTTATGTGGTTGTATCCTAAAACAACATTTTTGAAAAACATACCATTTTAAGTTCAAATAAACTTTCTTAAGTATTTTTAACACATTCAGTATGCTTTAATAAACATAGTGCACAATGCATTTGAAACCATTAGATGTTCAGGTGCATAAAAAACACATACAAATCAATGCTAAACATTCAGAAAAATAAATATCCACTACGTTTGATATATAATATTTATATACTCATTTTTCAACATTATCACCATTTGTGCGCTTATTATACTATAGCATAGCCATGCACTCATATATTTATTATGCACCTATGAATGAAAAACATAATACAAAATTTTTGATTTTGAGTATTTTATTTCTACCCGATGCTATTTGCAAATTATATCGCATTAATTCTCCCTTATAACACATGTGCACTAGTTCCCACATATATTATGAGCACACTGATAGTCACATATCACAACATGACAATGCATTTTTTACATCTTTATTTTCCTCTTTTATCGCTAGATAGTGCACGTTAAAACCTATAGTGCATCCGTGCAATCATATCTTATAGGTGAAATGGTTATGTGAAAAATAGCACAAAATTATATGTGAACTATGCATTATCTATAAGGTTGCATTAATGTGCTTAAGTACTAAAGCACCCCAATAGGAGGAAAACATGAAAAAATGCACGATTTTTTTTCCATGGGTTGAAAAAGGAGTGTGAATTTATTTTTCAAAAAACAAGTTTGATATAGCATTAAAAAAAAAAACTAATCATTATTTCATTATTTTTTCATAATTTCAAGGGGAGAGTTTTGAAAGAGAGACTTATTGAGGAGGACTTTTGAGCAACTACATTTTTTTGAAGCTTTAAATTTGCAAGGTATGGTGAGTAACACAAAAATCCACATAGTAAAAATTTCAAGTATGCAAATTATAACTATTGATCTAAATGCATGATTTATTTATGTTCCTATTAAGATTTAAGTAGATTCTTGAAAAAATAAAATATTTTCATAGTTACCTTCAAAAATGGATCCCTTGCTTTCGTATTGCTTCTTTTTGTTGTATGTGGCTGCAAAATTAACATTAGGGTGCAAATCCCTCTATTATTTCACAATTATGATTTTTATTTTAGGCACTTTAGATTTAATGGATTTGTGATTCTATATAAATACATTGAGAATTTGATGCAATGGGACCACTTATTGCATCGAATCCCAAATTCTATCCATGTTATCATTTTTTAAAGAAAATTATTTCATGGTTTTCAATGCATACAATTTCGTAGAACACATCGTTGCCAAATTCTATCCATGTTAGCATTTTTTAAAGAAAATTATTTCATGGTTTTCAATGCATACAATTTCGTAGAACACATCGTTGCTCTTCAAATAAAATGCACCATTTGGCTATAATTTTTATTATTATTATAACATTTTAGGTATTTTTCGGTGCACTATGCATAAATTTATTGCAATGAGAAACATGTAGCTTTTTTTTTTGTTATTTTTTTATTGGTGTATAAATATTTTTAATGCATCGGTGTGTATATATTGTAGAAGCACTAGGGAATTTTTATTCATAAAGAGAATCGATATTGCAAACTACTTTTTTAGTTGAAACTTATGTAATTTATTTTTTTAATATATTTAATAGCTTCTCTATGTAATGGTCCAAGTTTCTCATTGATAGAAATTGTGTAACAAGAGTTCAAGTAACAGTGATTCTAATCAAGACAATGGGAGCACATCCAAAAAAGTGAAGAGAGAAAGTTATTTTTCATTTCGGTATAAATTAATATTGTTTTAATTATAAGCAAGCTTAACTATTGTGTGCCATGAAAAACAAAAAAATGAGGAAACTTGATAAGGTTGTTTTCAATCTAAGTGTAGAAGATCTTAAAACCTTGATGGAAAAGTTGCGAAGGGATGAATCAAGTGAATAAAAAGGTAATCAATATGCTTTTTTTTTCCTTTGAATTTTCAATAATAATGTACTTAATAATATCCATTAACATCTTTCATACAATCTATTTCATGTATGTTGAATGTTCTATAGGGACCGACATAAGGGGGAGGGAATGTTTTCCTAAGAAAATAAAATTACGAAAGATATAAATTATGATGAATTGACGCTTATCTTATCTGTACTGGTGCTAGAAGTTAATGAAAGGGGGGTATTTTTTAATAAAAATGCAAGGGATATAATTATAGAATGTATAGTCAAACTTTCCACTTACAATACAAAAATCAATCTAATGACTCCAAGAATCAGGTTATATTTAAACTATAAGAAGTGTTTCCAGAGCAATGGTTAATGAGACCTGTGAGAGTTGCAATAGAAAAAACATACATCAACAAAAAATAATCATTGAAAAAGTAATATTCCTAAACATGTTTTTCTAGAGCATGTATATACTAGTACACATCATTCCTCTATTAATATTAATTCTACTATATTTAATTTTCACTTCAATATAAAAATAGTTTATTGTCCATTTAATTTTTCAGAAAGATTATGAAAATGCCAAAGGACGAACGAGGTGATATCTAGAAAATGATAGTAGAGATGTCTAGAAAATTATATAAGAAGATGGTCAAAGAAATGGACATAATTGCATCGCAGGAGGATCCATCTCAACAACAATATGCTTGAAATGTATGTAATCATTTATTTTTTCTATTATGTGTATAATTATTTAATTTAGCTTTCAATATAAAATTTTCAGTGTTTTTTACAAAAAATAGAACAAAATGGAACCCATTCAACACATACGTCAAGACTACAAGGATCCAAAAGTGTTGATAGCACTATTTGTGAGTAATTGTGATTTCCTTATAACATCTTAAGATTTTATATTGGACCAACCATCTTTGGATGTCTTCAAATAGGTGCTAACACTTATAGAAAAGCCAACATAAAAAATGATTCACTTTGGGTTAAATATGGGTTGTGAGTATATGTTGACGTATCAAAAACTAATTCTGAAATTTATAAATATATATATGTTTTACTTCTCTCATTTTATAAATAAAGGAAAAACAAACCTTTATATTAAAATATTTTATAAACATCCAAATAAAAGTAAACATGCAAGTGTTATGAACATAATAAGCATGAAATTACAACTATTAACAAAAAGATGTAAATAAAAATAAGCGAAACCATTTAGAGGTGGGCCTTTTCCACCGCAGGTCTGATCTAGAGAACGCTAATGCATAAAGACAATTTCGATCCAATATTATGACATCACCATCTCCATTAATCATGAATACCATGGTAACATTTAAATTCTTGTAATTATGATTCAAACAATAATATATATCACAAAATGAAGATGACAAACAAAATTATAATCGACATGAACTCAAACCATGTAAAAATAAGAGCCACAAGGTGGCAATGTCACTGCATTTGCTAATAACTATTGTTATTAGACAAAATATATAGAAATGTCAACTATTGTTACTATACAAAAGCTATAGACATAGAAAAACCTAATTTAGTGTGTTCTAATCTATGTAGCATAACCTTCCTTATCCTATCATAATCTAAAACTTCCTACCCAAATCTAACCTACCCTTTCCCAACCTATTTATCCTAACCCGACCTTTACATAGCCTACCTTAGCCAAAACTACTCTATCCTTTCTAAACATATCTTATCTTAGCTTAGTCTAATGTAATTAATCCCAACGCAACCCATCCCGACCTCTTCTAGTCAAATCCTATTATATCATATCTTAGTCTAAGCTAATCTAACTTATCCTACACTAGCTGATTTGAAAGTGACAAAAAAATATAAAAAAAAGTTTAACATCGATTACATATAACACAAAAATACAACAAAAAATGCATACATTATATGACATATAAATAAATGAATAGGTGTATATAGATACAACCATAAAAAAAAATAAAAAAA
This sequence comes from Pseudotsuga menziesii, assembly GCA_001517045.1. Classification (NCBI taxonomy): domain Eukaryota; kingdom Viridiplantae; phylum Streptophyta; class Pinopsida; order Pinales; family Pinaceae; genus Pseudotsuga; species Pseudotsuga menziesii. The sequence continues at coordinate 61,636 of LPNX011162222.1, read as the reverse complement.
AATGTAATATGTTTTTTTTGGGTGAGCTTCAACCTTCTAAATAAGCCATCAAGCCATATGCAATTATTATTTTTAATTTTTGAAGTCGTCATTGATAAAAATTAGGGAATAGGCTAGTAAGACTTTGAATACACTCTGATATGTTTGTTTAGGCCAACTTAGAATTTTACAAATATGTTACCATTAAACACACCATTTATTCAATCCTTTTTTTTTTTGGAAAAAATATTTAAATTAAAAAATAACTAATCATATAACATGATAAGTTTTTAAAATGTTTTAGCACTATAAATTTAATTTGAAAATTGATACAATAATAGCTCGTGCCTATAGAAAGGAACAAATAAAGAGTATCCCCAGTGACAAAAAAGTTTACTTTATGAAATACATCTAATCATAGAAAGGATGGTTTGTAATTCTGGATATTGAGTTGTGATGCAATAAGCCAGAAGTTTCAAAAACATTCTTCCAATTTTTGCACTCATTGTATGAATACAATTTTAAACCCATGAATTCTCTCAGTAAATGACATAGTTATTGAAAATAATATTTTAATAGTAATGCTATAGTGGGAGAAAACTAGAAGGGAGAAGGGCCCGAGAGCCTCATCACATCCTACAAACTTATCATTATTAATAGCAATCAAAGGATGTATAAAGTACAATCCAAGATCGCCTATCACATAAAGACACGTGACAGGGTTGCCTTCATGAGCTAGGAAATACAATTAATTGAATGCTTTAAGGATCCATGATAAATATTTGAGAGTCGTTCACAGGTGACCAAGCAGCTGAAGCGAAAACACGTGGGATAAAAAACAACCCAAACGCCCCATTTCTCTGGTGGATTAGTGATTGAATCTGGTTAAATATACTAGTAAGAATTGTTGTTTTGGTTATTATGCAATGTCACAATCATAATTTCTTGTTACAACCTAAATACGTCATTTTAAAACTACCTAGATTGTTGAAATGGTCATTTGAACGCTTGAAATGGAATTTTAGTTACATACTAATTATGTGTCATGGTCCTTCTACATAGAGGCTTAAGTGTGCACTTTGTAACCTACCTTGTTTTAAAATGCAATTTATCCATCTCACTAGAATATTTTTATATTAATAAAGAAATAATATAAGCTTCTGCAATCAATGTTCATCATATACATTGCTAAGAATGTTTCTCACGAGAGAATTTGATTTTATAGAATTGTGGTTCCAACATTACCTTGCTAACATTGCTAGCCATTAACCATTAAACAAGGAGAACCAAGATATAAAAAAAATACAAGGGACTATACATTTGTAATGGCTATTAACATATGATGGAGAATAAAAGTAGCATCTATGTAATCAGAGCCTTGCAATCAGAAGTTTTGCTATATTCTTAACTTGTGCTGAATACTGAAATTGGATCACCATTTTTTAATAAACAAATTACATTAATAATTTTAGAAAGTGTAGTCTTACTCACCTTTGCATGTGATAACTTGGCCTGCAGTAGAGCTTGGCATTTTACTTGAAGGGTCGACCTCATGCTCAAATGGTTTCTTGTGCACCTGAGCACTGAAAATTGATTGAACACTTAAAATGGATTATCATTCCATTAATAAATAAATCATATAGAGTTCAAAATGTGGACATTTCTTATCACCTTTGCATGTGGCAACTTGTTAACTTTTAAAAACATTAGCCAACATAAAATAATTAAAATAAATTTAAATGAACTCAACCATCTATATATATCACCATGTGGTGACATAATAACTAAATTTAAAAAATATTATATTTGAAAAATAAAAATATAAACTTACTTAATTATAAGAATAAATAAGAAAATGAAATCAAGAAAATCTAATATTTTTGAACGAGATAACAACTTAAATAAAAAGTTTGAAGAATTAGAAACCTATTATATTAATATAGTAAAAAAATTATTAATTTAATTATAAAAAATTCATTAAATTTATAAAATATTTAATTCAAAATTATATTAATAAAAACTAATACAAAACAAAATAAGAAAAGATAAAGTACACTTTTACCTTATAGTGCATAGAAAATAGGCTCAATCTACCTCATTATTTAGTGCCTATGATGTAACTATCTCCAAACTTTAAAAGAAAAAATGAAGTGCACTTTAACCTTATAGTGCCTAAAAGTTATGACCAATCTACCTACCTATAGTCCTATGATGTAACAATCTCCAAAATTTAAAGTTGCTCAATATATTGAGTTAAAAGAGAAAAAGTAGTGCACTCTTACTCTTAAAGTTATGTTCAATTTAACTCTAAGTCTTATAATTCTCGATTATGGCAAAAAAAAATATTCATAAAAAGAGAAAAAGTAGTGCACTCTTACTCTTAAGGTTGCGTTCAATTTAAATCTAATCCTTATAATTCTCGATGAGGTACCAAACAAATATTCATTTTATTGTGACAATTTTAAATATTCATATGAGAATTAGTTTAGGATTGCAATTTACTAGCTTCAAAATTCCTTATAAGTTTTTCAACCAAATTTAAATCAAACTATGGAAAAAGAATTCAACGAAATAAAGAGATTTATATCCCACACTCTAACCATACAGTTTGTCATAAAGAACAATGATATTTGTCATGTGGTGAGTTTCCACATAAGTCACATGTCAAAGTTGTATGGTGCCTAGCAAAGCTTGGCCAATCATCATACAATATGCCATAAAAGAGAATTGAGAGTTGTCATGTGGCAGTTTTCCACATACGTCACATCAAATCTCTATGATTCCTATCTAAGCTTGGCTATGAACCTACAGTACCCTCGCCAAATGTTGATAAAAGTATCGTCAATCGGACACCATGGAAAGTTGCTTCCAATGGGAGAGCGTTGAACGAGGAAAGGTTTATAAGTCATTGGATATGATAAATTTGTCACCATACAAAAAATGTGCACTTCAATTATTTTAATTAAAATGAATCAATCTAAGTTTGTGTAAATTGAAATTAAATCTATTCTAATTTAGTATACTGAAATAAAGGAAATAAAAAAAATACCACAACTTTAATCTGGTTAGTTTAGCGTTGAGTTTATTACCTTGGTCATAGCGTGGTCATGGCTGGACTTGTCAACGTTTCGTCCAAAAATAAATTTGATATCTTTCCGTAAGAAGCGTCTGTTAAATGAAATCCATCCCAGTTGAAATATTGCTTCGTATTTTCACATGAAACAACTCCTCCCATGCCATACGACGTACTACTATTGTAATTGTATGGCGCACATGAAACAACTCCTCCCATGAAACATTCCTTTGCAAACCTGCACAGTTAAGGTCCATTCACAATAAAAAAATAGAAGAGAATAGCATTCTTCTACCATCCTGTAGAGTTTAGTTCCACTCGTAATAAAAAATAGTTTCCTATGCAATCCTGCACATTTTAGTTCCACTCATACTATAAAAGACAAAAGAAAGCATTTCAAAATTTATGACAAACCTAAAGAGAAACTAATTTCTGTAAAAAGTTCAAAAGCATATGAGAAGTATTTCCTACCGAACAATTGGGGAGACTGTAATATTCTGATAGCTGCGCTATAATAGTACACAAACACGAATTTAACATCTCGATGTTAAGCTTGCAATTATGCCACTTGCGCCCTAAGAAGATCATTTCCCTTTTGTGCGAAAGTGTTATGCCTTGACATACACCCCATTTTGTCCAGTGTTTCTCCATGTCCTGTTGCATACTGTGTTAAATATGCCACAGAACAACCAATTCACAAGTTGTTCTTAACTAAAATATTGCTTGCGCCGCTTACTGTAATCAATGTCTGCAATAAAGAAAAATAATTGTGTAGAGTAGATTAGCATGGAGAGAACTTCAAATTCAAAATTATTTAAAATTAATTTTATTGCTTTCCCTCAATTTGTCTTAGATTTGGTAGATTGCGGTGGAGAGAACTAAAAATTTTAAGTAAGTAAATAACTAATGTTACTTAAATTTTATGTAGTTTACGTTTTCTTTGAAATGGAATGAATAAAATCGCTTACGTGTAGCACACTTATGATCTTATCGAATGTCATTGATAGAATGGATAATTGTAGTCGTTTTCGTCGATCTCCCCCATGAGAAACAATGCATTTGCAAAATTCTTGTTACACGCTACATATTTAAAAAAATAATATCAAAGAAAGAGTTAGAAATCGAGTCAAAGTGAAGTCGGAGGTTAATAAGGGTAATAATAATAATGGTTTATGTCAAATCTATTTAATAGAAATAACAATGTTTTTATGTCAAATCTATTTAATATGTCAGATCTATTTAATATAAAGTATGAATCTCTAGTATAAGAGAATCGTTAAACTATTAAATTACAGAATGAAAATTTAGAAACATAGTCATGGAATATTAAAAAAATAGTAGGGAAGGGCGGAAATATGATCTCAAGTGAGTCATGGAATATCCAAAAAAAGTAGTAGGGAAGGGGAAAAACATAGGGAAGGGCATAAATATGATCTCAAGTGAGTCATGGAAAATCCAAAAAAGTAGTAGGGAAGGGTGGAAACATGATCTCAAGTTATTATGATTTGACATCTATTAAAAATCAAAACTGTTACCATGTTTAATTTTAAGATTTTTTTATATATTGTATTGTATTAGTCATATCACCAGAAATTAATTAAAAATACATACAAACCAATTTTTTATTACTAAGAGTAGGGAATAAAATTCTCCTTGTTCGATATTAGTTTAAGGGATCATAACGATATAACGCATTGAAATAGAAGAAAATAACCTATCACCATCTAATTAATTATCTTGTGCAACCATAGCCAATAGTCTTTCACTCACAATAATTATAAATGAGAGAGTTTTGAAGGTATCGTGGAAATGGGCGAGGCCATACAATGATGACTTGATGGCATACCCATTTGTTATAGTTGGACCAGGTCGTGAATGGAAATACAATGATGAATTGACGACAGACCCATTTGTTATAACTGGACTGGATGGGATGGGATGGGACCGGACCGGACCGTGAATGGAAATACAATGATGAATTGACGGAAGACCCATTTTTTATAGCTCGACCGGATAGTGAATGGAAGTCGAGTTTTTTTATAGTTGGACCGGACAGTGAATGGAAGCCGAGGAAGAAAGAGTAATAATCTTTGAGATTGTTCACATGTATGGAAAACAAAAATCGAGGAATAATGTTAGTAAGATTTAGACCAATCAAAATTTCAATAAATAATTTTTTTTAAAATTGTATTTAATATAAAAATTTCACAACTTTTCAAAACATAGACAACTGAAAAAACCGATATACGATTAGATTTATTTGAACTTACCCATTTGTATATATGTCACCCTTTTGGTGACATAAAAAGAAAAAATGATGACTCATCAAACCCCACACTAAGCATTTTACATTTCCCAATGCAAAAACCAAAACCAAAACATTAGACAACTAAAAAAACCAATATATGATTAGATTTAATTGAACTTATATGTCACCCTTGGGTGATATAAAAACAAAAAATGATGACTCATCAAACCCCACACTAAGCATTTTACATTTCCCAATGCAAAAACCAAAACCAAAACATTTAAGTAAATAATATTTAAAATAAAAATTTTAATAATTTCGAAAAGACTTGTCTACCAAACAATCTAATTACAAGAAGTCAAAAAATAATATTTTGAAGGGGACAATAGTTAAATTTTGATCTCTCTATGAAAAGGACAATTACAACTAAGTAAAAACAAGTATTACTAAGATACAATCATTCCTTTCTTTTCTTACAAACCAACCACCAACTATCTTACTTATCTCTCCTTTCTATTATACTACAAACATAAATAAAAGTTAAAATTTTCTACTAATAATCTTTGAGGAGTGATTAAAAAGTTTCATTAATATTCATCTTGAAGAATATTTTTGTGCATGAATCATCCATAATGGATAGATTTCTTTGTAAGAGGATTCATTTTAATAATATCTAATGCTCCTAAAACATATCAAACCTTACCGATCATGCTAAACAATTTATGATTTGCTAGGGTATGCACATCTTATCTTATATATTATAATATTCCTTTGTTTCAATCATTTACCATTAAAATAAACTTAAAATGTTATTATATGATTTGCATTCTTTATATTTTTTATCTATCTATCTATATATATATATTTGTTGAAATCTAGGTGGGTAATTTTCATTTTTCAAATTGCAATTTTGTATCTTTCACAGCAACAACTATTAACTATTAATAGGTGTTGTGACATTGCCACCTAGTGACTTTTGTTTAACTTTCGAATTGATATCAAATTCAAGAAGTGCAAGTTTGACTATGTCCAATTAATTACCTAAATTTATCTATTTTTACATATTTCTAATTTACTTTTTTTTTATAATGTTAGTTATTCATGAAAAGTTAAAATTTCCAAATATTTGATTTTTATCAACCTATGATATATACAAAATTAAAATAAATTCACTCCTAATAAATAAAATTAAAATTAAATATAAACATTATTTAGCTTTCATTAAACTTCTCCAATACAAATAATTAAAATTATCATTGTTTTAACCACACATTATTATACACTCTTGATTTGAAAAGTGGAAGGATATAATCCTAAACCTTTATTTTATTATATTTTAAATTTCATTATAATTTTATTTTAAAATTAATTAAATAATAGTTTCCTTTCACATACATAATCTTTACATTGGTCATATTTGAATATTGAATTGTTTACATTGCATCGCCCTAAAGCAAGAGGTTTGAAAGTTTTATAAAATGGAATGGGATAAAGATCACACTTATTATATTGCCGAGGTGACTCATAAGAATGATCACGATGTTATTAAACGGTTGGATTCTAAAAAGCGTGTCCAACCAAAGGGCTTGTAATAAAGTTGCTCGACATAACGGCTAGATCTGGGAAAAAAAGCTAACATATGCTGCGGCAAAAAGCTGACGTGACAACTTGAAAGAGTGGAGAAAAACGGATTTCCCATTTGTTTAATTCGATTAGAAGCTTGTGCTTTCTGCTTGCTATAACTCAAGAGCAGTCCCATTTGCTTGTATTGTTCCGTTGAGAGGTAGCCACAGATCTGTCTGTGTAGGTCGAGAGCCAGCTGCAGATCTGTTCGTGAGTCGAGAGACTGCTATAGATTTGTTTGTGCAGGTTGAGAGGTAGCTGCAGATCTGTTTTTGTAGGTCAAGAAGTAGCTTCAGATCTGGTTCTGAACGTATGAGATGCAGATTCATGCCGGAAACATGTAAGACTTCTCTATTAAGTTATGTGTCATTAATGTTCTAATGGTTATTATATTTTTTTATTTTTCCTCTTGCAGAGATTCTTAAGCTTCTGCATTAAATTTATTTAATTTATGTACCTTATCAGGATTCATTGGCTTCGAAAATTCAGGTCCGTTGGAATTGTTGAGATCCGATCTAATGAGGGTACGCTTGCATGGGGATTTCAACTCCAAATATGAAAAGATTTTGGAGCAATACCTAATACATCCTTAGGAGCATTTTCATTAACATAAATATTTTCTTCTAGCTGGTTCTTAGGGTTGTGGGAAGAATAATGGTTATGGATGCAGCTTCTGTTATGCTCAACAGGTACATATTATACATTTCCCAACTTATATATGCATAGTTTCCCTACTATTCTTTCCAGAAAAGTGATAGAAAAATGTATTGTTCGAGTAAAATAATAGAAAAAATGAATGAATATCAGTGTGTAATTCCTCTAAAGCCTCTCTACTTCAAAAAAATCCATGTAATTTCTCCAAAGTCTCTCTGTTTATAAAATATCCATGTAATATCCCTAATCTCTCCTGAAATTTTATCTTGCCGTAGCTGCTCATCTTTTTCTGATAATTCTCTGCCAAGCACAACCTGTAGGATCCTTGAAGGCCCAAGACAATTTACTTTCCCTCCTATATAATTGTGTAATTTGAGTCATTCGAAACCTACATTAAGTGATAGTTTATATCTCATTCGAAACTAACGCAGAGGCTAATGTTCATGCAGCAATCTCCAGAGCAATACTATATTTTAAGACGGAAAAGGGTGTTTTCTTTGAAAGAGACTGCAAGGCTGAGAGAGTTTTGTCCATAGACAGGTCTTATGGTCGAACTCAAGGGCCTCCTTCAAACATACGACTAAATTGCCCCTCAGTAATTCTGAGTATGCGTGCCCTGTCCTTTAGGTGTTAACAATATTTCAATAAAAAACCACATATTAGGTCATTTGTCTATGTAGAACTGACGAAAACTGCAAGGAAATATGATAAGATATATAGCCTTTGACTTTGGTAGATAAACAAGGCCTGATGCCACTAGTTTTTGTTGTGATACATTTTTCCATTTGCGACAGTAATTCCACAGGTCACATTAATATCCCCTCAAGAGTGATGGTTTCCATGCCCAACACATAATTATTTTATACTTTTCTTTGAAAACAGAGCATTTCATTTCAAGATTGATCGTGCAATTTTTAATGTCCTCTTTAATGAGCAATACTTAAATGATATTTGCCAAACATATTTAAACATATTCCTCGTAATATTCAAATATTAAGTTACCTATCAAGAGTTTAGTCTAAGAAACATTATTTTTATATTTTAACTTTATAATTTTCCTTTTTAAAGTCTAGTTATTAGAACATTATTTTTTAACTTTATAATCTTCCTTTTAGAAGTTTAGGTATAATAAACGTTAAGTTTTTCTTTATATATATATATATATGTTTAATTTAAACTTAGGTATGAAAAACATTAAATTTTCTTTGGACTTTATAATCTTCTTTTGAAAGAGATTTTTTTTTGGATTTTATAATTTTTTTTTGAATATTAAGGTTTTTTTAGACTTTCTTTTTAGAAAGTTATTCAAATTTAGGTATAAGAAACATAGAGAGGGAGAGGGCAAGAGAGGGAGAAAGGAGGGTGGGGAGAGACATAAAGGGGAAGAGGGGAGGGGAAACAAAGTGCAGAAAAGAAGTGGGGGAGAGGGGTGACAGAGAAAGGGGTTGGGAGAGCGAGAGCACTGGGGGAGTGGGAGGAGGAAAGTAAAGGGGGAGAGGAAAGAAAGAGAGAGAGAGACGATGGG
>LPNX011162222.1:34229-49742 GCA_001517045.1 Pseudotsuga menziesii | reverse complement strand
GAGAGAGAGAGAGAGAGAGTGGGAGGGAGCATGGGAGAGGGAGAGAGGATGACAGTGTGTGTGTGTGTGAGAGAGAGAGAAATTTTGAAAAAATAATATAAGTATATGGGTTGGTTAATTTAGGATGAAGTATAGTTGTTTGACTTCCAAATTTTCTAAAAAAGAGAATAAGGTGTTGGAACTTCTTCATATGAACCATTTATCAAAAAATAGAATGCTAAGAATGGAATAGTATTCCAAGAAGAGAGTTGGTGTCTAAATACATCTATACAACACTTAAGCACAATGCATTATGATTACAGCATCACAATGCATACTTTATCATATAAAAGACACATCAGCACAACCCCTATGATCATCCTTTTATAGTCTGCATATCTAACAAACTCCCTTGAAGTGAGGAATATTTGGTTCACAAATAGGGGTAATTGGTTCTAACCATTTCCACAAAATCCAAAACATCCCATAGTTTAGTCAGTTATTCTAATCGAGCCGACCAAAACCTTTTCAACCATTGAGTCAATCTTCCAACTATCCTAGTTAATAAACTAGATGAGTTCTTTGATAGTCGATCATTGTCTATCGAGTGATATTCTCTAGAAGATCCAAGAGTGTGATGAATATGCATAACCTTGGGTTCCAACAACCCCCTCAATTAACACAATGTTATGATATTTTAGGATATGTAATTACGTTACCTAAACTTCTCCCCATAATTGCAGCTACCTGGATCCCAAGCATAACTTGTAGTTTCACAAACTTAGCTTCTAATAAAGTATTCGTAAAATATCAAAGATATGATAATCTATCGAGTAAACAAGTGAGACAAAATTTTCATGCACCAATTGTCTCAAATAATGACCATGAAGTTCAACATGATTCATCTTGTTGTGAACAACATGATTATAATCAACCTGTATTGTACTCTAATTATCATAATGAATGATGGTTAATGCTAGAATAAGGAACCTAAGTCTTCTAAAATATTAGGGATCCAAACTTCCTTTGTATCAGCATTGATATCTCTACGATATTTTACTTCTGTAGTCAAGAGGGAGACTACCTTATGTTTCCTACATGACTAGACCAAGGGTACTTAACTTAGTCGAAACAAATAGCCAAGTGTAGTTATGGTCATCAATGTCACCTCCCCTGTTGGAATCAATAAATTCGACTAACAGTTCTGTACCGTGACAATACTTAATACCATAATGATAAGTTCCTTTAATATAGCAAACAATTCTTTTTACAACTTTCCATTGACATTCTTAAGGATCCTACATGAATTGGGAGACCACACTAAAAAAATAAGAGAATTTCTATCAAATAATATGAGTTAAGTAAATTAGGTTATCTACCAACTATAAAAAACGAGTGGCATCAACTTGTGGAGACTCACAGTCTTTTGAAAACTTCATGCCCGACTGATAAGGTGTAGCACAAGATTTACAGTTGTCCATCTTGAATCGTTTCAAAATATCCAAATCATATTTAGGTTGAGAAATAAAGATACCATCATCTATTTGCAAAATTTGAATTCCTAGAAATCAATGCAACAAACCAAAGGTCAATCATTTCAAAGTTATTTGAAAGTTGTTTCTAGAAAACCAAAATAAGATTGACATTATTTTCAATTATGACTAGATCATAAACATACAATGCCACACTAAATGTATCACCATGAACATGTAAAAATAAATGTTATGATCGGATTCTCAATTTCTTAATCCAATATTGACAAAGAAACAATCAATCTCTTATACCAGGACCAAGGTTCCTATTTCAAACCATACAATGAATTTTTGAGTCGACAAAAAGGTCCAAAATTCATCACAAAACTGGGGGCTACAATGTATATTTCTTCAGAAATGTCTCTTTGAAGAAAGACACTTTTAACATCCATTTGATGAAGTTGCCATCCAAAACAAGCAACAAGGGAAAGGATTAGTCAAACAAAGTTCATATTTGCAACAAGAGAAAATGTTTCAGTGTAGTTGATTCCTTCTTACTGAGAGGATCTTTTAGCTACCAAACAATCCTTGTGACATTTGACAACACCGTTTGAAGTAAACTTGACCTTTTAGATCCATCAATACTTTACAATAATATTTCCTTTTGGCCGAGGAAAAATTTCCCAAGCATGATTCTTCTTTAAGTATTTAATTTCAACAATCACAACATTTTCCCATTTAATAACTCCCTGAGTATCAACACAAGTTTGAGGATAACACTTTTAAACAACATATTCCATTGGTGCAACACTACTATGTTTCTTATGATTGAAGGTCTACCGATCAATACGAGCATCTCCAACATCCGATCAAATAACTTCAATTTTTTTAGTGAGGTAAACAAGTCAATAATGATTTAGTTTGATGATTGTCAATTTATTGAGTTGATGTATCGATGCCCTTAGTCATGGTAGACTCACTACTGATCGATTCAGGAGAATAATCCATTGCTCAGGTCAGATTACCAAGGGAGCATACAAATAATCAATATTCTTTAAGAATATCAAACATATCACTATGTAATAGACTAGTGGAGGAATTTAACAACTTATTACATTAAATATTCTCATTAAATATCAAATTCAAGCCCAAAATGATTTTTTTTTTTTGATAGGGTCACGCTGTTGAAAGGATTTTGATTCAAATGAATAACTCATCGTGATGCAAGTATGACTCTTTGAATATAATTTCTTCCCATAGTTATCACTAATGTGCACCCAAAAAACACATCAAAAGGTTTTGAGGTGCACTACATATGGTTTTATTCCATTTGATTTATCCACTTGCGTCATACCAATGACAACTCTAGTCGATATAAGGTTCAAGAGATTGTTTGAACAATGAACAATTTTTTCCCAAAATTTAGTCAAAAGATATTTGTTTTGCAGTAGGCGCTGAGCCATTCCTACCAAATTCTGATTCTTCCACTCTGTAACTCCATTATGCTATGGGTTGTGAGAGACATATATCTACCAAGCAATACCATTCTGCAAAAGATATTATTCAAACAGTTGACTCACATATTCACCACAATTTTCTAGTCTCAAACATTTGATGGGTTGGCCACATTACTTCTCATTCAATGCCCTAAATTCCTTGAATTTTCAAAGACATGACCCTTATTCTTCAAGAAATATACCCATGTAAATTTAGAGAAATCATCAATGAAGGTCAAAATATACTTCAAAACCTACTTGTATGAAAGTGAGTCTCCCTTGAAATGTAGGTTGTGATGACTCCAACAACCTCATCCTTGTTTTTGCTGATGCTAAGCTTAACATCAACATTTGTCAAATATGAAATAGTGACCTTCATATATTGCCACAATCCATTTATCTTCAACAAAGTCTCCATAGTTGGTGCCTAGATTGTATATTTGTGTCCATTTAGAACAATACATTCTATCTTGGAAGTCATCCTTTTTATTAAACATATCTAATCTAAGTTCAAGAAGAGGTATCAATCAACAAATATTTACCTTGACATGTATCAACCGAGATATGACTTAGCATGATTGATAGACAATTGGGTTAGTTCAAAAAAAAAATCTCTAATATGATGTTGGGGAACATATTGATATGAAATATAGAGCAAAAAAGAACATCCTTGAAGGGAACAATATTCCAAGAAGAGAGGTGGTGTCTAAAGACATAGTTACAACACTTAAGCACAACATATTGTTATTAGAACATTACAATGCATACTTGATCATACAAAAGACACATCAAAATGACCCATGGGTTTGTTCTTTTATAGTCTCCATATCTAAATAAATACCTTGAAGTGAGGAAGATTTGGTTCACAAATAGGGGTCGTTGGTTCCAACCATTTCCAAAAAATATGCACCATCCTATAGTTTAAATGGTTTTTCTAATTAAGTGACCATGCCATCGCGAACCATTAAGCTGAGCATTCGAATCTCCTAGTCAATCCACTAGTCAACTGTTTTCTATTGACAATCTGTCTCCAAAAGATACAAGTGTGATGAACCTACACAATCTAAATATGGTGCGTTTAAGCAACATATGCATACTATAAAGTATTGTTATTGATGTGGTTGTATTCTAAAATAACATTTGAGATGAATATACCATTTTAAGTTCATACAAACATTCATAGTTATTTATAATACATTCGGTACGCTTTGATAAACATAGTGCAACAATGTGTATGAAACCATGAAACGCACTAGTGCATAACATAAAAAACATACAACTTGGTGCTAAACATCCGCAAAAATAAATATCTCATTTGATAGCGTATATTTTTGTATATGCATTTTCAACATTATTACCATCCGTGTGCTTGTTATATTCTAATGTAGTGGTGCAATCATATATTTATTATGCACTTGTGAATAAAAAACACAATACCAAATTTTTGATTTTGAATATTTTATGTGTACTTATTTCTCTTTGCAAATTATATCGCCTTGGTTCTCCCATATAAAACAGGTGCATCGGTTCTCATATATATTATAAGCACACCAATAGTCACATATCACAACATGAAAATACATTCTTTTAAATATTTATTTTCCTATTTCATGCTTGGACAATGTGCTTTAAAACCTATAGCGCATCAATGCAATCATATCTTATAAGTGCACTAGTTATGTGAAAAAAGTATTACAAAATTATATGTGAATGGTGCATTATCTATAATATTGCATTGATGCGCGCTTAGGTACTAAAGTGCACCAATATGAAGAAAATGTGAAAAATGCATGAGTTTCTTTTTCCATGAGTTAAAAAAAGAGTGGGAATTTATTTTCCAAAAAATAGTTTGATAAAGAATTTAAAAAAAAAACTAATCACTATTTAATTACTTTGTCAAAATTTCAAGGGAAGAGTTTGAAAGAGATATTTCTCGAGGAGGACTTTGGAGCAACTATATTTTTTTTGAAGCTTTAAACTGGTAAGGTACGGTGAATTACACAACACTATGCATATTATAAATTTCAAATATGCAAATTCTTACTATTGATATCAATGCATGTTTTATTTATGTTCCTCTTAATATTTATAATAGATTCTAAAAAAATAAAATATTTTCATAATTGCCTTCAACGTTGGGACCCTTGCTTTCTTGTTCCTTCCTTTTGTTTTATGTGGCTCCAAAATTTAACATTAAGGTTTAACTCCCTATATTATTTCACAATTATATTTTTTCATTTTAGACACTTAAATTTAATGGTTTGTCTTCTATATATATATTGCATTGAGCATTTGATGCAATGAGACCACTAATTGCATCAAATCCCAAACCCTGTCCCTATCTACTTTTGTGGTTTTTCAGTGCATATAGTTTTGTAGAACAAATCGTTGTGCTTTTAATAGAAAGAACCATTTGGCTATATAATTTTTATTGTAGGTATTTTCTAGGGTGCTATGCATAGTAAGCGGTAACAATTCTATTGATTAAATTTACTGCAATGAGAAATATGTATATTTTTTATTTTTATTTTTATTGTTATTGGCACATAAATATTTTTAATACATTGGTGTGTATATACTATAGAAGCATTGAGGCATTTTTATTCATAAATAGACTCATATGGAAAACTATGTTTTTAGTTCAAACTTATGTAATTTATACGTTCAATATATTTAATATCTCCTTTATTTAATGGAATAGGTTGTTTTTATATTAATAAATATAAGCTTCTGCAATCAATTTTCATCATCGACATTACTAATACTGTTTTTGAGGAGAGAATTTGATTTTATAGAATTGTGGTTCCAACATTACCTTGCTAACATTTCTAACCATTAACCATTAAACAAGGAGAACCAAGGTATAAAAAAAGTACACAGGACTATACATTTGTAATGGATATTAACAAATGATGGAGAATAAAAGTAGCATCTATGTAATCAGAGCCTTGCACTTAGAAATTCCACTATATGCTTCACTTGTATTGAATACTGAAATTGGATCACCATTCCTTAATAAACAAATCACATTAATAATTTTAGAAAGCGCAGTATTAGTGACCTTTGCATGTTATAACTTGGCCTGCAGTAGAGCTTGACATTTTACTTGAAGGGTCGACCTCATGCTCAAATGGTTTCTTGTACACCTGAGCACTGAAAATTTATTGAAAATATATTGAACACTTAAAATGGATTATATTTCCATTAATAAATAAATCAAAATTGATTGAACACTTAAAAATGGATTATCATTCCATTAATAAATAAATCATAAAGAGTTCAGAATACGGACATTGCTTATCACCTTTGCATGTGACAACTTGGTAGGGTTGGATTTCCATATGTTGGGTTGGATTTTCGGGGTGACAATGACCAATGTCAGGTATTTTGGTTTTTCAAGTTTTTAAATTTTTATGAATTTTAGTCATAAAGATATAAACATATGTATAAGAGTTTTAATCCTTTAAATGTTTAAACATGCAGATATTGGACCAGTCCACCCTGTTGGGAATCCTTGTATGTATGTGCGACCAGTGGAAGGAGAGGATCATGGTCTGATTAGGGTTCTTAAGGGGAAGCTGGCCAGGCTTACCCAAATAGTACCTACTTTACGTATTGAGCAGATCCCTGCCATTATGCAGGAGTTAGTGGTTGGTATCCCACCTATTTGGATACGCCTTATGAGAAGGGTAGCTAGAGCAGTGCTTGTTTACATAGAGGCTGCTGCAGTTGAACAAGATGAAGAAGCCCGAGAGCAGGATGACCAGGATGATTAGGGTGGGAAGGGTGATTAGGATAACTAGGGTGGTCAAGATAACCAGGGTGGTCAAGCTTATACCTAGGAGCATTTTATGGATTACGATCCATATTTTGTATATTTTTTGTATATTATACAGTTATTACCGGATCTAAGGATCAAATTTGACCTATCTATATGGATAGATATTCACACACACACACACACACACATATATATAGATATATTTTGTCAGTTTATTTACATGTGTATTTCAATGTGTCTGTTGTAAATTTTATGAAATATGTGTTAAATGCCAATCCAAGATATAATTCAAATATGCATCAGTTAATGAATTTTGATTTCTTGGAATATGATTAAATGTAATAAAATCAAAATTTCTTTCCAGTAACCTTACTTGCATAAACTGACGTAGTAGAATAGGGTTTCACACCTGATAAGCTCGATTGAGTTGGGAAACTACCAGTTGAGAGTCAAGCCTAACATCCACCTGGATAATGCCTCATGACAAGGCATCCCATAAAAGCTCAATGCCAAACCTGTACTCTGCCACATTATTGGTAGCAGAACCTAGGAAAGCACCTCCAGAGGAAACTAGATTTTGTGAGGGTGAGTAAATAACCCATGCGACTGAATCCAGGTTGCAAGTGTGATGACTAGCACCATTTGCAAAACCTACGAACCAATTGGAAGACATCTGTAGCAACCAACAAATGATATAAGAACACAAATCAACGAACTATTGTACATAAAGTTACATACAATAAAAATACAAAAAAGTGCTAAGCCTAAGCATAGTACTTTTTCAGGTAGATCCCATTTCTAGGCTTAGGAAGCTTATTTTCGTCGAAATCAGTTAATTCATATGCACCTTTTTCCAAAAATTTTGAGACGACATAAGGTCCTAACCACATAGACCTGAATTTCCCTACCCCCAAGGGTTCTTTGTCCTGATACCAAAGCAAGAAAAGATCCCCTTAAGAAAAAATCCTAGGTTTGACCAATTTATCGTACTGATTTTTTACCCTATTTTTATGAGCCTCGTTTGCTGTCAGGGCATCCCTACACTGTTCATCTAGATGTTATAAGAGTAACAAACATTCTTCCAGCTTAGTCGTATAAGGTAACACATGAATAGAAATATTTAAAGATGGGATTTCACATTCAACCGTGGTTACTACTTCCAGCTCGTGAACGAGTTAGGAAAGAGAAAACCCTGTGGCAATTTTCACATTGGTCTCATAAGCCCAAAGTACAGGATACCACATGATGTGCCAATTTGACCAGGTTACATTAATAGTGCACTTGAGGATATTCTTCAAGGTATTATTTATTGCCTCTACTTGACCATTCGCTTGCAGGTAGAAAGAAGATGGATGTTCTTGTTTAAACCCTAGCATAGTGGTCAATTCAGTCATCATGCTATTTTGGAAGGGACTACCATGGTCACTGAAAATCTCTTTAGGAATACCGAAACATGTAATAATTTGGTTGAAAACGAAAAAAGATGCAGTTTCCCTGTCAAATTTATAGGTGGGCATTTCCTCTACCCACTTTGTGAAGTAATCTATAGCGACAATCATGTATTTGTGCCCCCTAGCCGAAACTAGGTTGCACGTCACGTAATCTATCCCCCAATTAGTGAAGGGGCCCACTGAGATGATGGGAAATAACGGAGCAGGATGTGACTGCATATTTCTAGTGTAAAGCTGACAAGGATGACAAAGCTTCATGGCTTCCACACAATCTTTAAAGATCATGGGTCAGAAATAACCGTCATGTAAGATATTTTGAGTCATTGCTAACCCAGATAAATGACCCCCACACACTTCACTATCGGCATCATTTAGGACAATATTGGCCTCTTCGTGGGTAAGACATCGACGCAAAACGGAGTCAACCCCTCTACGATATAAAGTATCTCCAATTATGAGGTAGTTTTTTGCATGTAAGCGTAGTTTTCGATGTTCTTCCCATGAAAAGGTTGCAGGGAACTTCATAGTCTAGAGATAGACAAGTATATATCCATACCAAGGGTCAGAGGTGGAAATAAAAAATATGTGCTCATCTAGGAATGAGTCTTCTTCAATGGCACATCTTCCTCAACCGAAAATTTTGTGATGAGCTCCGAAAAACTAAGGATTTTTTGGATTTGGCGGATTGGAAATCTAAGTCAAACTTCTGGAGAATGACTATCCATTTGTTGAATTTGCCTCCAACTATCATTTGGGAAAAAACATATTGGAAAGGATTAACATCCGCCACTACCATTGTATTCCTCAGTAAGATGTAGTGACACAACCTATGAACAACATACATAGCTGCTAATGCCAACTTCTCAATGTGGGAATACCTAAGTTCAGGGCTAGCTAAAGCATGGCTAAGATAGTAGACGACATTCTCTTGGAGCTTATCATCCTCCTTGACTAGTACTAACCCTATGGTCAACTAGGATGTAGCCAGATACAATATACAATCACAAAAATAATCTAGCAGACGCAATAACGGTGCCGACAACAAAGATTTCTTTAACTCATCGAATGCAAGTTGTGCGATTTCATCCCATACAAATGGGGTGTCTTGCTTCAACATGTGCATGAAACCTTTAGTGATCTTGGCATAATTCATGATAAAACATCGGAGGAATTTGGACTTCCCTTGTAGGCTTTGAAGCTGCCTAATGGAACAAGGAGGAGGTAGATTTACAATGGCCTCAACTTTCAAAGGATCCACCTAAATACATTTGTTAGAAACAATGAACCTGAGAAGTCTACCTGACTCAACACAGAAAATGCACTTGTGGGGATTCAAGCAATTTTTTTAGTATCTGTATCGTTCAAAGATTAAACGCAAGTGATCTGGGTGATCGATCCTCTTACAAGAATGTTCATGTAATATCATGAAGGTAGGGTTCAACAATAGACTTAATGTCATGAAAGGAAAAGTTCATTTCCCGCTAAAAGGTAGCCCTTGAATTTTTCAATCCAAAAGGAATTTTCTTATATGCAAATGTACCCCAAGGACAGATGAAAGCTGTTTTATGTTGGTCCTCTGGTTTAATCTAAATTTGATTATATCTGGAGAAACCATCCATAAACAAAAAGACTTCACTCCCTGCACAAGCATCAATGATTTGGTCTATGAATGGTGTGGGGTAGTTATCCTTAGGATAGGCTTTGTGTAAATCACAAAAGTCAGTACAAACACGTATCATCCCTTGCTTTTTGTCGATAGGAATAGGGTTGGATACGCATTTTGTCAAAGCTATTGGGTAAATGAAGCTGGCTTTCAGCAGTTTTTCATCTTCAGCCTTAACAGCTACCGCTTTACACGAATTGACAGTTCTAATTTTTTGTCGAACTAGTTTGGAATTAGGATACGTTCAGATTTCATGTTCAATTATTGATGGATCTATGCCTAGTGTCTCCTCATATGACTAGGAAAACATGTCGCGAAATTCCTTAAACAAGGCTGTATAGATAAAAATCTCCTCTGGAGAGCAGTTTGCATTGATATGTACATTTTCCAGAATGTTTGGATTTTTAGAGATGTTGATAGGAATAGTAACATAAATGTTTGACATATTCCCCTCAACAAATATTCCCTCCCTAGGTAAGGGATTAATGGGTAAATCAGCATCACATGCCAGTCTCATATGGAACTCTTGATTTTAAATCCTGCTTAACTCTGGAAGAAAATAGGATTGATGGTGAATATATTTGTAGATCTTATCTCGTCCACACATAGCTTCTAGAATGGCTTCGTTAGATGGAAAAACCACATCTAAGCAATCTTCAGTATGCAAAGAGTTCCCTACCCAAGCAGGCAGATAGGCTTATTCTGGCTCCTCTGAGACTGTGAGAGGGACCGAAATGGGATCAACAGTGGTTTGAATGACATCTTGGTAAGCTACTTCTACTTCCAATAAGGGCACTCTAGGTTCATGATGAGAAGGAAGAACCCAAGGGTCTGTTCTATCGACAACTATTGCAATAGACTTCCCTACACTAGTAGAACCTAAGTAATTAATCCGAGCTGGAAAATTGAATGTGCCCATCAATGATGCATACATTCCAAACCCTAAGCTCTCTAAATTAGGTTTAATTTGATCAACCAATGGCATGGTGGAGTCATTAGTTTCCATGCGGCCCTTTTGAGTAAAACTAAGTTGGTCTATAGTAACCAACTTCCCTTCGTGTGGAAACAATACTACCCAAAGAACGACCGATGCAATAGCGAACATGGCATAAGTCCAACTTCTCCCTAGGAGTAAGTTATAATCCAATGGTGCATCAATCATTTATACCTCAACAGACACTGCCTTCCCTGCCAACTTTATTTTGAAAGCTATTAGGATACCATGGGGATGAAATGATCTTTTGTTGAAAGCAGTAAGTAGGGTGTTCGATGGAACTAGCTTTGGAGATCTACAACTGCCATTCCAATGGTTTTTCTACCATGGATGACATCTATCAATAAGGCCACATGATATGTTAGGTGAATTTTGATGTCAGACAAATTAAACTTCGCCATGAGGCTTGATGAATCCATACTACCTAAGGCTACTAAGAGTGCATATCGCTGGGTAGGACAACTCTGTAACACCTCTAAAGCCAACATCACACAAGGAGTTTGGGATAAATCTTCAACTACAGAGTAATTGGCTGCAGCCTTAGCATTAGGATTGTGCAATGTTTTCTTAAAGACACCCTTTGGTATCTTGGGCATAGTTTCGGCAGGTTTTTCAATTGTGAGAGGGTTAGAAGTTTCTCCTATAGACTTACCCTTCTCTGGAGCCTCAGTTTCATAGTTCTTGTTCCTAGTCTGGAGTAATGTCTAGGATCAAACCATGTTGACATAATTTGGGTCAGGAGCATTTGGGTGCCCCCTGCTACATTTGAAGCTGAAGCTGAATTCTATGCTTGGGGAAAATGATCCTTCAGGATAGTCGGTTGTTGGTTTTTGAGTAGCTTTTGAGCTTTGTCCATAAGGGGACATTGATGAGTCAGGTGATATTCCTGGCACAACTTACATGGAAATTTCACCTTCTTCTTCTCTTTTCCCCCCTCATCAGCGTTGTTTGTGGGTTTTGGCTTGTTTTGGTTTCCCTCACCTTTCTTCCCCTTTTTCTTTTTCCCACTAGGTCTACTGATTGCCATTTTGGGAGGATTGCACAAAAAAATTTGCATTATGGGGTGATTGGGCAGCCTTTGCTCCCTCTCCTATAGAGTGTTTGATGAACAACTCATGGAGTTGCTTAGCCAAATATTCCACAGTGGGAGATTTCATCGAACCAACCACACCATCGACATGGGCTCTAGGCTTAGGTTTTTCGACACTATGGTTTGGTCTCGGTGCATTAGGGATGATTTCATATAGATTCCCAGAATGAGAATATATCAAATCTAGCTGCTGGGCCCTGAGGATAGCATCTTCCTCATTAGTTACTCCCGAAGTTGACACGTCCTTAGATATATATGGTAATAAGGACTTAAGGAACTATTCTAATAAAAACTTAGGAGGGATAGTGGCCTTAGTGATCCTCTTCCCCCTTATCCACTCTTGGATATGATATGAAATATGAGTGTCTTTGTCCTATCGAAGGGTGGATAATAAGTCTGTCCCAGCATCATACTAGATAGGAAGTTGGAAATGGTTAAGGAACACATTGGCTAAGTCCCAAAAAATACCAAGCACAATAGAGGGAAGTTCATGTACCATTTTGTTGTGGAACTAGTAAGAGTTATTTGGAACAATCTAAACTGAATGGTGTCATCGTTCAGTGAGTTGGAGGAGCACCACAAGTGAAAAGTGGTGATATGAGCCCCTAGGTCTTCACCAACTTTTCCTTTGAATTTTGAGATATCTGAAGGTATCTTGGTAGGAATAGGTGGCCAAGAGGCATCATGTTTCATCGGATCATTCATTATCTTGGAAAATTCAAAGTTTCCAGGAAAGGAAGCTTGGGCCTAACTAGAGCATGAAAATTACCAGCTTGGGATGTAGAAGGACTTGCCCCTGAGTTCCCAAATGTGAAGGTAGGGTTTCCCCCTGCTACGGGTTGCGAAGCATTTGTATTGATTTGGAAAGGATTCCACCCATAAGCCAGTGGATTATGTGGTGCATTGTAAGAGGTTCGAGCTGCCCCAGTTGAAACTTGATTTTGGAAAATAGGAGCAGGTATCCCTCCGCTAAAAAGCGAAAAAGGAGAGCTCGGGAAAGGAGTCGAAATCAGTGCTTCTAAACCTTGACCATAAGGTTTAGTGTTTTTGAACTGCACTCCTACATATGTAGGTATGGGACCTACATATGGAGTAGATGGGGAAATGTGCCCCCCATTCCAAATGAAACCCTGGACAAATAAAGAGGATCCCACTTGACCACTCTGGTCAGTGTGTGCAAAAGAAGTTGAAAGAGAAGGTAAACTAGGGATCCCAGTGACCATCCCACCAGAAGTGCCTACTACAGTTGTTGAAGCTAGTGGTTGGACCACCCGACTAGTTGGAGTTAAAGGAGTAGTAGGTATGTTTGGTCTAGGGGCACCCACTAGTGGAGGTGGTACCCCTTCATCCAGAGCGACTGAGGTGGAGGTAGAAGGACTTTCTCCTACACTAGACATTATTCTTCCCATAGGAACAATCACATGTGAATTTAAAGGATGAACCTGGATGATAAATGGATCGTTTATGTTAGTAAGAGGTGAATTAAAGTTTCTCACAAAATTGTCATCCTGCAAGTCTTCTATCTCTACTGGGGTTGTATCAACCTAGTTTTTCCTAAGTTCTGGTTCACTCGAAACTTCACTAATTCCTATCGGTTCTAAAGAACCATCTCTGTCCAATATTCGCCTTTGAAGGGGCGGTGGAGGCTCCACTATAGTGAGCGGGGGAAGGTTTTTCAACCTTATTGACCTTCTGAAAGGTTGGTCCTCCACAATTGAAAATTTGACTCTTCACACCCTAAGGTCAGCTAAACTCAAACAAACCATAGAGAAATCACTACAAAATTTCCTAAAGTCTTCAACAATCACAAGGGGTATATGATATGCTTTCCAGAAGAAATCTGAGAGACAGTTACTTGGTATCCTTGAATATGTTCTTAAGCACAAGCGGAGGAATCTCCCACCGCCCTCCCACACTTTCTACAAGGGTTACCTTCCAAGATTGTCCAAGGTCAACCAAAAATAGCCTTTCGGTGTACCTGTGTATGAACCCTAGATGGTTGAGATACTATAGGCTACCTCAACTATATTGACAGTCTGGGGATACAGTCACAAGCCTGGTTCATACACATGGGCAGGGTAGCAAATCCTTAAACTCTGTCTAGGATAGAATCCCTAGATGTGCAAAAACCTTGGTCAATGCTTTGACAAGGAACCAGAGGGTTATCTCCTCAATCCAAGCCTCCACGCGTCCTTGTGTTTAACTCCCATTTGAGAGGAGCTTCCTAGATACAATCAACATAGGAAGGGTTTTACTTATCGATTGACCAACTACGTTTGAATTTAAACACTTGTGGAGAGTTTAAACTCCCTATCCCACAAGTCTAGCCTAAACTAGTTGGTGTATGACCTTATACAATAAAACTTACTAATAAATTTTAAATTATATCGTTTATTTTAAGGGTTGTTCTTAGTCAGAAGATAAATGGCGTGAAGGACTGTGATGTTATAGACTCGATAAGAAAAGTAAAATGATGTATAAAGAAACTTCCAAAGAAAAATACAATTACTTAAACCGAAATTCTTTTCTTTTTGTAAATGTAAGCTAATAAAATTAAAAATAAGTGTCAGAATACTAAGACTTTTTATAATTTTTGAAATCTTATTTGAAAATACTGAAAATAAAACTACTAAGTGCAATTATATGCAAAAGCATGAAATGATTTTCTTTCACATTTTCAAATTCTTCAAAAACTACAATGCATGTAAATGCAAATTTTTGAGTAAGTTTGAATGATCACAACATATCAAAATCAAAATTGAAGTATAAAGGACCTACAATAACCAAACTTTAACCAAACAGGAAGGAAACTTGGTAAAAAAAAGCTCTTCTTATAAAAATAATGAATAAAATCCACTAGATTTACTAAAGAACAAGTGGCTAACTAACACTACACAAAGCAGTATAGAGAATAAGGTATCCAATTCCATGATCACTAACTTAGATACATACCATTGAACTCATAGGCCAAGTAGGAGGGCCAACTTAAAGTCACTAGAAGATTCAAACAATGCAAACTCAAAGGCTTAATAACAAGCGAAAAGTATGGCATACAGGACTTTGGACTTATAGAATTATGCCAACAACAGAAGACCCCTAAGTAGACAAAAAATCAGCCAAGATAGGGACAAGAAAACCCTACCAATTTTTTTATGCTGCTACAGGATATACGTGACTGTCTTATAGAGCAACTCGTGTACCATACGCAACTGTCTTATGGAGCAACCAGTGTATACAAGTTTCTATATGCGACTGTGTATACCATCAACCCGTGTATACAAGAAAAAAATTTCAAAGAAAAATATAGAAAGGTCTCTGGACATACTATACTGCAAATCAAAGGTAGGATAAAGGAACCACACTTAGAATCACAGCAGATACTGGTCAAGAACCTACAGGATAAACCCACAGCAGGCTGGGTTCCCCACGGGAATCACTAGTTCTATTGTTTAGGATAAAGCACCGTTGTAACCTAGGGTCTGGGGTTACCAAACTACTACTAACTTGCATACAATCAGATTTTTATAGGGAATGGAAAGAGAATAGGAATAAAATCTTGACTTACTCGATTAGGGATGGTTGTTCTA
>LPNX011162222.1:0-27708 GCA_001517045.1 Pseudotsuga menziesii | reverse complement strand
TCCCTCTCCCTCCCTCTCTTCTGCTTTCTCTCTCTCTCTCTCTCTCTCCCACTCCCCCTCCTGCTCCCTCCCCGTCCCAATCTCTCTCCCCCGCGCTCTTGCTCTCACTTTATTCAACCTAGACTTATGAAAGGAAGATAATGTTTACTAAGGAAGATTATAAAGTTAAAAAATAAAAAATAATGTTTTTAATAATGTTTATTATTATACTTAGACTTCTAAAAGTAAGATTATAAAGTTCAAATATAAAAATAATGTTTCTTATACTTAAACTCTTGATAGGTAACTTAATGATATGTTTGGAAAATATCATTTAAATATTTCTAATTAAAGAAGACATTAAAAATTAAAAAATAAAGAATAATGTATCTTATAATGTTTATTATTATACTTAGACTTCTAAAAGGAGAAGTTCAAATATAAAAATAATGTTTCTTATACCTAAACTCTTTGTAGGTAATAGGTAACTTAATAATATGTTTGGCAAATATCATTTAAATATTTCTAATTAAAGAAGACATTAAAAAGGAGTTATCTTTCTATCTGACCATGATACCAGCAATAAGTGATGTGAAAGTTCACGGGAGCCAGGTCCTCCTATCAACAAATGGTGGTTGGGTGGAAAGCTAACGCCCATTAAAAAGTGTGTGATCGTCACTCAATCTTGAAATGAAATGCTCGGTTTTCAAAGAAAAGTATAAAATAATTATGCGTTGTGCATGTAAACCATTACTCTTGGAAGTAGGGATATTAATGTGACCCGTGGAATGATTCTCGGGGATGGAATAGATTCTATGGAGTGATTTTTTGGTGTGTAAGAAAAGAAAAATATATTATAATTACCAAAGTCAAAGGCTATAGATCTTATCATATTTCTTTCCAATCTTTGTCAGTTCAACATAGACAAATGACATAATATGTGGGTTTTTATTAAAATATTGTTAACACCTAAAGGACATGGCAGGCATACTCAGAATTACTGAGGGACAATTTAGTCGTATGCCTGAAGGAGGCCATTGAGCTCAACCCAAAGACTTGTCCAAGGACAAAACTCTTTCAGCCAAACAATACATGAGAAATATATATATAGCATTATCTTTGAAAGAAAATACCCTTTTCCGTCTTAATTTGTGAAGGTATTGGCTTAGTTGTGACACAGCTGTAAAGTATGCGAAAACCCTCATATCAAGAGAAGGTAGATTCAAAAACTAATTATCGATGAGGTAAATTATCCTAAAATATAGGATTGCTCTGGAGATTGCTGCATGAACATTACTTAGAGTGGAGAATTACATGAACAATCTTTGTCATGTGGTATACAGACAGTTCAAAAAAACAAATAAAATGCATGCGAAGACAAATACACTGAGATATGAAAACCCAAGTTACATAGATTCTCGCTGGTTTCGAATGAGATATAAACTATCATTTATTGTAGGTTTCGAATGACTCAAATCACAAAATTATAGAGGAGGGAAAATAAATTGTCTTGGGCCTTCAAGGATCGGACAGGTTGTGCTTTGAAAAAACTAAACTATCAGAAAAAGATGAAATGCTTGGAAGAGAATGCTTGGAAGAGAATTATCAGAAAAAGATGAGCATCTACGCCAAGCTAAAATTTCAGGAGAGATTAGGGATATTATTAGAAATTTGTACAAAGGGATTACATGGATATTTTTTAAACAGAGAGACTTTAGAGAGATTACATGGATTTTTTTTGAAACAGAGAGACTTTAGAGGGATTACACATTGATATTCGAAATTTGTACAAAGGGATTACATGGATATTTTTTAAACAGAGAGACTTTAGAAAGATTACATGGATTTTTTTTGAAACAGAGAGACTTTAGAGAGATTACATGGATTTTTTTTGAAACAGAGAGACTTTAGAGGGATTACACATTGATATTCTATTATTTTTCTCAAACAATACATTATTTCTATTACTTTTCTATAAGTAGGGAAATGTATAATATGTACCTGTTCAACAGAACAGAAGCTGTGCATCCATAACCATTCTTCTTCCCACAACCCTAAGAACCAGCTAGAAGAAAATATTTTCATATTTGAAGGAGATATTATGTGTTGAGATCCGCATGCAAGCGTACCCTCATTAGATCAGATATCAACAATTCCGACAGACCTGAACACTTCCGAAGCCAATGAATCCTGATGCGGTACATAAATTAGATGGTTATATTATTATTTAATGCAGAACCTGAAGAATCTCTGTAAGAGGAAAAATAAATATATCTAATAACCATTACAACATTAATGACACATAAGTTAATAGCGAAATCTTACATGTTTCCCGCATGAATCTGCATCTCATACGTTCAGAGCCAGATGTGCAGCTGCTTCTTGACTTACACAAACAGACCTACAACTGCCTCTCGCCCTACACAAACAAATCTGTAGCTGCCTCTCGACCTACACAGATAGATCTGTGGTTGCCTCTCGACAGAACAATACAAGCAAATGGGACCGCTCTTGAGTTATAGCAAGTAGAAAGCACAGAAAATTGAATACAGGGCAAAGCTTCTACTCGAATTAAACAAATGGGAAATCCGTTTTTCTGCACACTCTCAAGTTGTCAGGTTAGCTTTTTTCCACAACATATGTTAGCTTTTTCCCAGATCTAGCCGTTATGTGGAGCAACGTAAATTCAACTTTCAATTTAGCCATGCGATCAGATCGCACGAATCATTAAAAATTTATTACAAGCCCTTTGATGGACACGCTTTTAAAAAAAGCAAGGAGCACTATGATAAGATCACCATCATTCTTATGAGTCATCCAGTCAATATAATAAACGTGATCTTATTATCCCATTCCATTTTATAAAATTTTTAAAATTTTCAAATCTTTTGCTTTAGGGCGATGCAATGTAAACATATCATCAATGTAAAGATTCTCTATGGGAAAGGAAACTATTATTTAATTAATTAATTTTAAAATAAAATAATGAAAATTTAAAATATAATAAAATAAAGGTTTAAGATTACAGCCTTCCACTTCTCAAATTAAGAGTGTATAATAATGTGTGATTAAAACTAATTATTTGTATGGGAAAAGTTAAATTATAAAATTAAAGGTAAATTATGTTTATATTTAATTATTTATTATTAATTTTGTTTATTATGAGTAAGTATATTTTAATTTTGGATCTATCATAGGTTGATAAGATTCAAATATTTGGAGATGAATTTTTTTTTATGAATATCATCAAGATTTAAAAAAAATAAGTGTAAATTATAAACATGTAAAAATAGACAAATTTAGGGAATTAATTGGACGTAGTCAAATTTGTATCAGTTGAAAGTGATATCACTTAGAAATATAAACACTATATAACCTCTAGTTGAAAATAAAGATGATTGCATGCACGACCTCTGCCCTGGTTTGCATCCCTTGCCTTTAGGGTGATTGCCACCACCGCCATGGCCCCATGAAGGGCCCTTGAGGCTCTTCCTCCTCCTCTCCTAGAGGTCACGGTCTTCAGGAAGCCGATCGCTACCAGTTGCAAATGCCCAGCATCTCAACATAAGTTTGTAGAAAAGTTGGATAGTATTCCTACTGCCCCCCTCCCTGCAAAAGAAGCATGTTGATCTGCCTTGAACTTAGGTGAAAGAGGGCTCATTGGACAGTTCAAAGGACTATGGCCCTGCCCCAAAGTTGTATATGTGTGGGTGTAGAGGAATTGGAGATCGTTAACCACATAAGTGGTTAGAAGCCATCTTGTCGGCAAGGGTTTCTTCGCATTAATTTTTGATATTGTAGAAGATAGAAATATCATTTTTAGGAACAAACTGTATTTTATGGGCCCTCAGGGCATATATTTGAATAAATGGACATCAGATTTTGATCCCACACAAGATGTGTTGTCGAAAATTCCAATGTGGGTGCGTCTCCCTCACTTACCTTTGCATTGTTGGAACTCAAAGTCATTAGAATCCATTGGCAACACTTTTGGAAAATACATCGACCGAACAGAGAGAATGGATCAATATTCTTGTGCAAGAATATGTGTCGAGGTAGACATAGAAATAAGGTTACTAGAAGCCATAAAAATAATGGTTGTAGATTGGTTTCACATTAAAGAATTGGACTACAAACAACTCCCATTTAAATGCAAGCATTGTCATGGCTACGGTAATTTTGCACGACATTGTAAAAAAAAAGCGAAGGAAGACGAGGAGAAAATGAAAGGAGAACAATGGACTCAAGTTCAGAAAGAAGCCTCGACAAAGTCAAACAACAGAAAAAAAAGGAAAAGGGGTGCCAATGGGGTCTAGTACTCCCATTATAGGGCATGTTCATGGGGAAGGGAGAACAACCCCTTCAAGGGCGGAAGCTTCTAAAAATTCTTTTGAGTTTCTTAGGACAACAATAAAAATTCTAGAATCAATTATCGAGGAGACTGAGCAGAAGACCCTTCCTCCTTCCCGAGAGAAAGAAAATGTAGAGGAATCTCAACCTTTCTCACCTACAGGAATCTCCTCCTCCCCCTCCTACATAGAAATGACAAGAAAGAAACCACCAAAAACTTCCGGATCTTCAGAAGACGAGACATTCGAGAGGTCCTCGAAAAAAGCAGGGAGGAAATGTCATAAGAAATCTAGAGAAGAAGTAGTAGAGAGGAAAAAAATGCAAGGCATCTAATCCACTATTGAAATTTCCATAAGGAGAAATACCAGAGCAAGGCCCCCTAAGGAAGGCCCTTCCCACTCTATTCCCAATAAATAATGCGCTTAGTCTCTTGGAATTGCAGAGGATTTTGGAATCCATTGAAATTCGAAGTAGTCAAAGACCTTTTTTAAATAGAAGCTCCCAAGATCCTCATGCTCCAAGATACTAAGATTGAAGGGGAAACCCTTCTTGAAATTAGCAAATTGAAATGGAAGAAAAATGTAGGGAAGACCATTAGTGCAAGAGTCTCATCAGGCAATCTCGCAAGGCTGTGGTCGAAGAAAAAGTTTCATTTCAAAATCTCCTTTGAGACTCAACATTGGATTTTCACCGAAATTAGACACTCTTAAAGTAAGCTCACCTTCTCTCTATTCAACCTTTATGTTCATGTCCTTTTTTCTAAGAAGAAAGAATGCTAACAAACTTTATCATATTTTTTAGAAATTTAATCTTCTAAGAACATTATAGTAGCCAGATATCTAAGCATTGTTCTTGAACCAAAAGAAAAGAGAGGTGGAAACAATGGTAGGGATCAAATGCTACTCTTTGTTGAGGACTTAATTGATCAATGGGACCTCCTAGATTTCAAACCTACGAAAGGAATTTATACTTGGACAAACAATAGAGTTGGGACTGAGCACATCTCCGCATGCCTAGATCGATTCCTAGTTCGGAGCTCCTTCTTGCTGGAAAAGAGGTTAATCTCCTCTAAAATACTTCCGAAATTGACTTCGGATCATAAGCCCATTCTCTTGAAGTTGGAAGAGGAAGAAATTTTGGGCCCTATTCCATTCCGCTTTAGCCCACTTTAGACAGAAAAGAAAGGGTTCATTGAAATAGTTCTTTCATCCCTGCCCATAACAGTTACAGGGTCTCCTAGCTTCATGTGGGAGCAAGAAATAAAGCAAACTAAGATAGATTTGAAATTATGGATTAAAAAGTCCAATAATATCCCCACTAGTCACAAAAAAGAGGTTGTTCAGATGTTAACAGATCTGCAAATGGAATTGGAGCAAGGATATCACCAATTTAGAAATAGAGAAGGAACAAGTTGCTCAAATCAAATCCTTACACTCTTTTCTCCAAGAAGAAGAGTACCGGAGGCTTAAGTCTTGAAGCTTGTGGATAAAATATAGAGATCAAAATACCTATTTTTTCCATTGACAATACAGATCTAGACTTTCCCAAAACCATATTTCTAAAATTGTCTTTTCAAACAAGACTGCATTCAAAGGTTTTGAACAACTTAAAGTGGTAGCATAAGCTCACTTTTAGAATATTTACAAAGAAGATGGGGATGGTAGTGAGGATTCCACCTCTGAATTTCTCTCTCATGTCCCTTTTCTTGTTGGCATGGACGATAACTCAACCCTATTGAATCCTATTACAAAGGAATAAATATACAATTCTATTTGGTCCATGGAGCCTGATAAAGCCCCAGGGATAGATGGATTTTCAATCCACTTTTATAGAACTTGCTGGGAAATAATCAAATCTATTTTTATGAGAGTGATTAAATCCTTTCAAAAAAAATCCAAAGTGGGAGGACACAGTAATTCCACTTTCTTTGCTTTAATCCTTAAAGATGTGAATCCAGGCACTTTCGATAGATTCAGACCTATTTCGCTATGTAATGCAGCATACACAATTATTTATAAGATAATGACAAATAGAATTCAACCTCTGCTAGCGAAGCTCATTTCTCCCTTATAGGGTGGATTGGTAAAATGGAGACATATCCTGGACAATGTACTCCAGGTGCAAGAAGCTTTGCATTCCAGTCACCAGCAGCAGGATCAAGGGATGCTCATAAATCTCGACATGGAAAATGCTTTTGATTGGGTAAATCTCTCATTCCTTTACAAAGTCCTTCTTTCTTTTGGTTTCAGTGCTTACTTTGTCGATTTGATTAAATATTGTACTGAAAAGTCTTGGATAGCACCGCTACTCAATGGAAGACCGACTAATTATTTTAAATCCATGAGGGGAATAAGACAAGGTTTCCCTCTTTCCCCTCTCCTATAGATCCTAATGGCGGATTCGTTAAGCAAAAAGTTGATAGTTGAAAGGAAAGCAGGGACATCTCCAGGAATTAGGATGATGAAGGGTATAGATCCAATCAATCATGCCTTCTTTTCAGATTATTCTCTTATGCTGGGTGGAGACTCCATAAGGATTGCAAAGGTATTAAGTGAAATTCTCCAAAAATTTTGCAGTACTTCTAGAGCGCTCATCAAAAAAGAAAAGTGCAGTGTATGGGTAGAATGTATATCAACATACTATCGAGCGAATAGAGTCACTCCTTGGGTTTCTTGGGCTTTACTTATTGGGAGAAAATCAAATACCTCAGACTACCCTTAACTCTGGTTTCCAACAAGAATTCATTGCGGATAGAAGTAATAAGCAAAAATAAGTCAAAGATCGCAGCTTGGGGAGGACAATGGCTTACCAACGCTGGGAAACTCATGCTTATAGAATTGGTCCTATATTCATTATCAATTTATCAAGATTCCTTCCTTGTGGCTCCAAATTCGATCATGGAGCAGGTTTCTAAATTGATTCAAGACTTTTTGTGGCATCGAGGAAAAGGAAATCATAGGAAATTTCACTTAGTAATTTGGGACACTATCAAAATCCCAATTTCGGAAGGATGATTACAGGTAAGAGACCTTGGTGTAGCCAACATTGCATTGGGTGGAAAAATCCAGTGGACATTCTTCTCAAATGTAAGACATCCAATAAGTCAAATTTTAGGGAACAAATAACTGAAGGGGTCCTAATTAAGAAACCTCCATGTGTAAAACACTCCAAAAGGATCGTTGATATGGAATCTTTGTTGATGCGGTCTAGAATTATTTCAAAATCATTTGTATCGTATCCCTAGAAATGGGAATAATACACTATTATGGTATGCTAGTATCATGGGTCAGTCACCCCTCATCAACTCCGAAGTTTTTAAAGAGATAAGTGTGTGGCTTACACAACAAGGAATTCTCAAACTAGGAGATATTTCTTCTTGGGACGCTACAAGAATTTGGTGATCTTGGGCCTTTCCTAGAATACCAAAGCACCTGCAAATTCAAAAGAAAGTCCTCTTAGACATGTTGATGGGATTGGAACCTGTTCACTTGCACTCGACGGATAAATGTGGTTGGGGTAAGTATGGTATTTACACCACAACATAGGGTTTTTCCTCCCTTCAAACTCACAAAGTGTTGATCCAATCAACATCTTTCTAGAAGTAGGTCTAGGATCCTCTTGGCCTCCCTAAAATCAATTTCTTCTTTTGGGTTTTAATGCATAAGAAAGTGTTGAGAGGAGATAATATGGTAAAGAGAGGTATTATTTGACACCATAGATGTTACCTGTGTTGTAATGCTCTTGAAACCATGGATCACTTGTTTGTGG
Source organism: Pseudotsuga menziesii (assembly GCA_001517045.1). Classification (NCBI taxonomy): domain Eukaryota; kingdom Viridiplantae; phylum Streptophyta; class Pinopsida; order Pinales; family Pinaceae; genus Pseudotsuga; species Pseudotsuga menziesii. Next base: position 19,611 of record LPNX011162222.1, on the reverse strand, counting down.
ACTGCACTTTCACTCAACAAGTATGGACGCTCTTCCTTCATGACCTTAACATTACAGCACCATCACAAATTACAGTGGTAAATTTATTCTCCTCATGGAAAACTTGATATCCTCATGTGGTTCAAAGCAAGTCAAAATGGAGTAGAATTTGGCAATCAATTCCCAAATACATATGCTGGAAATTATGGTTGGCTAGAAATGAACATATCTTCAATAGCTCTTCGCACTCCCCCACGATGGTGGTCGCTAAAGCCAAAGCACTCCTCCTCAAAACAACAACCAATCATCCCTTTAAGAAATAAAACTCTTTCCTCCCTAAAGAAAAGAGATGGTTAGGAACCTATATATTTTGTGACAGAAAAAGGCCACTATTCACCCCTTCAACACTTCAGGATGGTGCTTACGATACTCGGATGCATATTTTCAAGCTTGGTGGAGAAAACAGGGTAAAACATCGATTTTATTTGACATCACCTCCAAAGGGAACTTAGGGACAACAAGAGCAGGAAGAGTGATATACTCTTTGGATGGTGCCTGAAAATATAGTTTCATCTGGGGATTAGGATAGAGAACTAACAACCAAGATGAAATTCTTGGGCTACTAAAATCTTGTGAGATTGAATGGGGAAATGACATCAAGGAAATACAAGTTTTTGACGAATCATAAATTATGATAAAGATTTTAAACTCAGATGACCACTTCAGTAATCCAGCGCTCAATAAGACCTTGCAAAGGCTGCAGTATGTGCTGCAAGGTTTCTCCTCCTCTCACTTTTTCTACATTCTGTGTGGTTCAAACAAGGAAGTAGACAAAAAGGAAAATTTGGTCTGTCTCTTGCCTCAAGGAGCACTTAGATAGAACGATGAAGAACCTTTGTGGATTTCGATCCCGTAGGTTTTTCTTTAACTATATTTGCAACTTTGTAAGAAAGAAACAAGTTGAATCACATATAAGTGGGCTGTTGAATTCTTGTAATGATGGTTGATTTGACTATGGTCCAACCGATATATAAAAAAATAAAATAACCATTTTAGTTATTAAAAAAATCATCCTTAAACAACACAATCTAAAGAAAAAACTATTCAGGTTTCATTATTTTATTTAGCTTATGTGTTTTGAACTTTAAGTTAATCTTTAAATGCCAAACTTTATTTGATTTCCAAGAAAATAGTCTTCTAGGAATAATTCAATGTATAATACATAATCTCACTAAGATAAAGGTTTATTCTATTTTATTTTATAGAACTACAAGATTAAATATATAAAAAAATATGTCTAATTCTTTTGATTAGTATTTTAATTAAATCTTCATTTATTTCATTACAAATAAACACTATCTTTAAAGATAAAATATGCTCAATCACTAAACACAATTCAAATGTAAGATGGAAGAACACTAGTCATACATGACCTAAATGGAAAGAAAATCAACCCACACCACTCAACTTTATATATATATATATATATATAATAAACTTTTTCACATATTTATTAATATATTTCATTTACATATTCCGCCACAACTTTATATATATATATTAAAAATTTTCACATCTTTATTAATATATTACATTGTTTTTCACATATTTATTAATATATTTCATTTACATATTCCACCACAAAGGTTGGGTAATTACAAAAGAAGGATCTATAATTATATTAAGTTTCAAATATGTTTATTATATGAGTATTTATTTGGAAATGGTTATTTTATTTTCCCAAAATATATAATATCAAATATATTTATTATATGAATATTTATTTGAAAATAGTTATTTCATTTTTTCTAAAATATATAATCATTAATATATTTATGAAATATGAAATATAATTATTGAAAAAAACCTAAATTAAAGTATATATATATATGGTTTAGGAGTCTAATCGTGATCAAGTAGGAATTATAACTCTTCAACAAAATTTAACAATTCTAAAATAGTTGGGATTCTAAACAATGCTTGGCGATCGAAAGAATGACACAAGGTTAGAGAAATTAATATTAAGAAAATATGGGAGGGTAGGGCCCTATGTCACCAACCTTAGTCATTTAAATTTACATTGGAATGATTGAAATGCCATTAAGAGAAAGAGGCAAGTGGCAATGATGAGGAATGATGGAGATGGATCCTTTAACTTCCCTCATGGCCTTTGTACCTCTTCTATCATTGATCAACTAGGGAAAAATTAATACATACGCCATGATGAGACCACAAGTATTATATGGGATTTATTACAACGTGAGATATGGTATATTTTTTTTATGACCTTAATGAATTGTGTGCAATTAGAGAATGCTTTCCTTGTTCGTGGCGAGTTGGATCTTTGGGTGACAAAGTGTAGTAGATCATTTGGAAATACTATATCAAATTCAACTCATTGTATGGAATAGGTGGTGTATATGATACCTTTGGGGTTTGAACCATTGTGATTGCTAAAGGATTTAGCTTGATCATCCTACACAAAAAGACTTCTTGTGCATGTTGTTTTAGCTCCTATGCTTAGCTCGTACCTACTGATCATGTGGTCTATGTTACTACTATGGAAGGTTTAGGTGTAGTACCATCCTTAGTTCTTGTAGCTTATCATTAGTGATTTTGGAGGATCTAGGATACCTCCAGGTTAGATTTCAATTTCTCCACTATACCATGAATCATTGTTCAACCTTTGGAATCTTGCGTCTTTGAGTCAGTGTACTGATTTTATGTTTGTTGTTCTAATATTCATGTTTCCTTTGGTGCTTGTTCATGCTCCTAGTCTAGTCCAACTTCAAAATCCATAAAGATGTTGTGCCTAATAAATGCAGGTATCCTTGTACCAGGGGTCATTGCTCATGGGGTTTTTTCTTCTTCCTTTCATGGGGTCGTTGACCCGAAGAAGAAACAAAAGAAGTCTCCCTCTCTAGATCCATAACGAAACACTGAAGAAGAGTGCGTTTGTTGTGTGGGGATTGATTCTTGGTTGCACTTTTATAATAGATGGGGTGAATACCTTAGAATGTTGGAGTTGGTGTGGTTTCTCCAGGTTTATAGAAAATAGGCTCTAATTTTGCACTTACTATGTTTGTGCCTCTAAGTCTACGAACTCTTAGGTTGACAACTGAATGTCATATTTTTAATAAACATATTTTATGGCTGACAATTTTAGCATAATTGTTGGGAAGGTGCTAAAGGTATTGGAATTTAGGTAGGTAGGTAGGTTTCCTTGAAATTACATAACTTGGGGGAGGATAAAACAATAAGATGGAAATATAACCTCACTATGATGTTTTTGTGGTGTAACAACTCGACACATTCACTTTGGCGAGTTTCTCTAAAGCATCGTTGTTTCTTTTTATGTGATTGTGTGTTTATTTTATGCGAGTTTGATTTATTTTAGGGATGACAATTTTAGTGTCATTGTTGGGAAGGTGCTAAAGGTATTGGACTTTAGGTAGGTAAGTAGGTTTCCTTTAAATTACATAACTTAGGGGGTGAGAAAACAATAATATGGAAAGATAAGCTCATTACAGAGTTTCTGTGGTGCAACAACCTGACACATTCACTTTGGTTAGTTTCCCTAAAGCCTTGTTGTTTCTTTTTATGTGATTGTGTGTTTCTTTTATGCAAGTTTGATTTATTTCCTACAAGAGTTTTTTTTTCATGCAAATGTGGATTGCTTTAGTCTTGCAATTAGTTTCATTTAACTTTTTTTTCTAGTAGGATTATTAAAGAGAATTTTTAGTCAATTTTGGGTGTTGTAAGAAACTTTTGTATTAATCCATGTGCAAGGAAAAACAATTTTTTTAATATAGCAGCATTATTCAATGAATGTTCAAGAATTTGTTAAAGTTGGATGTGTTGTAATTATGATTGGTATTGCAAACATATGGAAATAGATTAGATTTTGATATGGTTGTCATTGATGGAAAAACATAGAATATGATTAAGATAAGCAGAGGGCTCATACGAATAAGAAAAACACTCAGAAGAATCGATGGTTAATACAGAGATCCGACGGTAAGAAGTAAACCCACAAAGTTTGAAAGAAAATCTGATGAACAAATCTGACGGTCAGGAGTGAACCCGCAAAGAAATCAACGGTTCAAAAGAAAAGCAGAAGGAGGAATGCCGAAGATGAGAAATCAAAGTATAAAATAGTATGGGTTTCTACAACCTGGAGTTTTCCACGGGAAATAGGACGATGGAAAGCGAAAGATGAGAAATAAAATTTTAAGATAATATGGGTTTCCACAACCCGGAGTCCGCCAGCAGAATGCAGAAGGCGGAAAGCGAGCGATGAAATGCAGAAAATGAGAAATCAAAGTCTAAAATAATATGGGTTTTCGCAACCCGGTGTCCTCCAGTGGAATGATTAAATGTGGTTGGGGTAAGTCTGGTATTTACACCACAACATAGAGTTTTTCCTCCCTTCAAACTCACAAAGTGTTGATCCAATCAACATCTTTATGGAAGTAGGTCTAGGATCCTCTTGGCCTCCCCAAAATCAATTTCTTCTTTTGGGTTTTAATGCATAATAAAGTGTTGAGAGGAGATAATATGGTAAAGAGAGGTATTATTTGACACCATAGATGTTCCCTATGCTGTAATGCTCTTGAAACCATCGATCACTTGTTTGTGGACTGCCCTTTCACTCAACAAGTATGGACGCTCTTCCTTCATGACCTTAACATTACAACACCATCAAAAATTATAGTGGTAACTTTATTCTCCTCATGGAAGAATTGATATCCTCATGTGGTTCAAAGCAACTCAAAATGGAGTAGAATTTGGCAAGCAATTCCCAAATACATATGCTGGAAAATATGGTTGGCTAGAAATGAACAGATCTTCAATAGCTCTTCGCACTCCCCCACAATGGTGGCAGCTAAAGCAAAAGCACTCCTCCTCGAAACAACGACGAGTCATATCTTTAAGAAATAAAACTCTTTCCTCCCCGAAGAAAATATATGGTTAGGAACCTATATATTTTGTGAGAGAAAAAAGGCCACTATTCACCTATTCAACACTTCAGGATGGCACTTACAAGACTCAGATGCATATTTTCAATCTTGGTGGAGAAAACAGGGTAAAACATCAATTTTATTTGACATCGCCTCCAAAGGAAACCTAGGGAAAACAAGAGCAAGAAGAGTGATATACTCCCTAGATGGTGCCCGAAAATATAGTTTCATCTCGGGATTAGGATAGAGAACTAACAACCAAGCTGAAATTCTTGGGCTGCTAAAATCTTGTTAGATTGAATGGGGAAATGAAATCAAAGAAATACAAGTTTTCAACAAATCATAAATTATGATAAATATTTTAAACTTAGATGACCACTTCAGTAATCCGGCTCTCAATAAGACCTTACAAAGGCTGCAGTATGTGCTGCAAGGTTTGTCCTCCTCTCACTTTTTCCACATTTTACGTGGTTCAAACAAGGAAGCAGACAAAACGTAAAATTTGGTCTATCTCTTGCCTCAAGGAGCACTCATATAGAATGATGAAGAACCTTTGTGGATTTCGATCCCGTAGGTTTTTCTTTAACTAGATCTCCAACTTTGTAAGAAAGAAACAAGTTGAATCACATATAAGTCGGCTGTTGAATTCTTGTAATGATGGTTGATTTGACTACGGTCCAACCGATATCTAAAAAAATAAAATAACCGTTTTAGTTATAAAAAAAAATCATTCTTAAACAACACAATCTAGAGAAAAAACTATTCAAGTTTCATTATTTTGTTTAGCTTATGTGTTTTGAACTTTAAGTTAAGCTTTAAATGCCAAACTTTATTTGATTTCCAAGAAAATAGTCTTCTAGGAAGAATTCAATGTATAATACATAATCTCACTAAGATAAAGGTTTATTTTATTTTATTTTATACTACAAGCTTAAATATATAAAAAAAATATGTCTAATTCTTTTGATAAGTATTTTAATTAAATATTCATTTATTTCATTACAAATAAACACTATCTTTAAAAATAAAATATGCCCAATCACTAAACACAATTCAAATGTAAGATGGAAGAACACTAGTCATACATGACCTAAATGGAAAGAAAATCCACCCACACCACTCAACTTTATATATATATATATATATATTAATAAAAATTTTCACATCTTCATTAATATATTACATTATTTTCCACATATTTATTAATATATTTCATTTAGATATTCCACCACAACTTTATATATATTAAAATTTTTCACATCTTTATTAATATATTACATTGTTTTTCACATATTTATTAATATATTTCATTTACATATTCCACCACAAAGGTTGGGTAATTACAAAAGAAAGATCTATAATTATATTAACTTCCAAATATGTTTATTTAATGAGTATTTATTTGGAAATGGTTATTTTATTTTTCCAAAATATATAATATCAAATATATTTCTTATATGAATATTTATTTGAAAATAGTTATTTCATTTTTTCTAAAATATATAATCATTAATATATTTATGAAATATGAAATATAATTATTTAAAAAAACCTAAATTAAAGTATATATATATATGGTTTAGGAGTCTAATCGTGATCAAGTAGGAATTATAACTCTTCAACAAAATTTAACAATTCTAAAATAGTTGGGATTCTAAACAATGCTTGGCAATCGAAAGAATGACACAAGGTTAGAGAAAGGAATATTAAGAAAATATGGGAGGGTAGGACCATATGTCAACAACCTTAGTCATTTAAATTTACATTGGAATGATTGAAATGTCGTTAAGAGAAAGAGGCAAGTGGCAATGACGAGGAATGATGGAGATGGATCCTTTAACTTCCCTCATGGCCTTTATACCTCTTCTATCATTGGTCAACTAGGGAAAAATTAATACATATGCCAGATGAGACCACAAGTACTATATGGGATTTATTACGACATGAGATATGGTATATTTTGTTTATGACCTTAATGAATTATGTGCGATTAGAGAATGCTTGCCTTGTTCGTGGTGAGTTGGATCTTTGGGTGAGAAAGTGTTGTAGATCATTTGGAAATACTATATCAAATTCAACTCATTGTATGTAATAGGTGGTGTATATGATACCTTTGGGTCTTGAACCATTGTGATCACTAAAGGATTTAGCTTGATCATCCTACATAGAAAGGCTTCCCATGCTTGTTGTTGTAGCTCCTATGCTTAGCTCGTACCTACTGATCATGTGGTCTATGTTACTACTATGGAAGGTTTAGGTGCAATACCATCTTTAGTGTTTTTGGAAGATCTAGGATACCTCCAGGTTAGATTTCAATTTCTCCACTATACCATGAATCATTGTTGAGCCTTTGGAATCTTGCGGTTTTGAGTCAGTGTACTGCTCCTATGTTTGTTGTTCTAATATCCATGTTTCCTTTGGTGCTTGTTCATGATCCTAGTCTAGTCCAACTTCAAAATCCATAAAGACGTTGTGCCTAATAAATGTAGGTATCCTTGTACCAGGGGTCATTGCTCATGGGGTTTTTTCTTCTTCCTTTCATGGGGTCGTTGACCCGAAGAAGAAACAAATGAAGTCTCCCTCTCTAGATCCACAATGAAACACTGAAGAAGAGTGCGTTTGTTGTTTGGGGATTGATTCCTGGTTGCGCTTTTCTAATAGATGGGGTGAATACCTTAGAATGTTGGAGTTGGTGTGGTCTCTCCAGGTTTATAGAAAATAGGCTCTAATTTTGCACTTACTTTGTTTGTGCCTCGGAGTCTACGAACTCTTAGGTTGACAACTGAATGTCATATTTTTAATAAACATATTTTATGGCTGACAATTTTAGCGTCATTGTTCGGAAGGTGCTAAAGGTATTGGACTTTTGGTAGGTAGGTAGGTTTCCTTGAAATTACATAACTTGGGGGAGGAGAAAACAATAAGATGGAAATATAACCTCACTATGATGTTTTTGTGGTGTAACAACTCGACACATTCACTTTGGTGAGTTTCTCTAAAGCCTTGTTGTTTCTTTTTATGTGATTGTGTGTTTATTTTATGCGAGTTTGATTTATTTTAGGGATGACAATTTTAGTGTCGTTGTTGGGAAGGTGCTAAAGGTATTGTACTTTAGGTAGGTAGGTAGGTTTCCTTTAAATTACATAACTTAGGGGGTGAGAAAACAATAATATGGAAATATAACCTCATTACAAAGTTTATGTGGTGTAACAACTCGACACATTCACTTTGGTGAGTTTCTCTAAAGCCTTGTTGTTTCTTTTTATGTGATTGTGTGTTTCTTTTATGCAAGTTTGATTTATTTCCTGCAAGAGTTTTCTTTCATGCAAATGTGGATTACTTTAGTCTTGCAATTAGTTTCATTTCATTTTTTTTCTAGTAGGATTATTAAAGAGATTTTTTAGTCAATTTTGGGTGTTCTAAGAACCTTTTGTATTAATCCATGTGCAAGGAAAAACAATTTTTTAAGATAGCAGCATTATTCAATGAATGTTCAAGAATTTGTTAAAGTTGGATGTGTTGTAATTATGATAGGTATTGCAAACATATGGAAATAGATCAGATTTTGATATGGCTGTCATTGATGGAAAAACATAGAATATGAGTAAGATAAGCAAAGGGCTCAGATGAATAACAAAAAGACTCAGAAGAATTGATGGTTTGTATAGAGATCTGACAGTAAGAAGTAAACCCACAAAGCTTGAAATAAAATATAATGAACAGATCAGATGGTCAGGAGTGAACCCGCAAAGAAATCAACGGTTCAGAAGAAAAGCAGAAGGAGGAATGTTGAAGATGAGAAATCAAAGTATAAAATAGTATGGGTTTCCACAACCTGGAGTTTTCCAGGGGAAAGAGGACGATGAAAAGAGGAAGATGAGAAATCAAAGTCTAAGATAATATGGGTTTCCACGACCCGGAGTCCACCAGTGGAATGCAAAAGGCAGAAAGAAGACGATGAAATGCGGAAGATGAGAAATCAAAGTCTAAGATAATATGGGTTTCCACAACCCGGAGTCCACCAGTGGAATGCAGAAGGCAGAAAGAAGATGATGAAATGCGGAAGATGAGAAATCAAAGTCTAAAATAATATGGATTTTCGCAACTCGGTGTCCATTGGAATGCGAAATTCAAAAAGTGTAAGGTGGAAGGAGTCTTACGGAATATGGGTTTTTCGCAACCTTGAGTTCTCTCTGTGGAATGAAGAAGGCGGAAAAAATAAATTGTGGAAGTTGTTTAAATGAGTTTTGAAAACCTGGGATCCACAATCTGCATATAATCTAAGATTGATGATCAAGAAATAGTGCACAAGAAATCAACGGTGTAGAAGGAGTTTGTGGAAAAGGATGTGCGGAAGCATGCCTTTGTTAAGTCCTATTTAAGATCAACGGTCTGTGGAGAGGCCGCAAGAAATCGATGGTGCAGAATAATTTCTGTGGAAAGAAGCCCACAAAACCAAAACTACAGAAACTCTGATTTTCTAGAAAAAGGAGAATTACAACGATGTGTTACAAAAAATTATGATTACCTCATCGATTGGACTCCTTGTCTGTCATAAGGCATCGATTGGTTTTGATTAGTTATGAATATGAACAGTGAGGCATACGGACTGGTGAAGGGTTTAAAGATTGATAAGTATAAGAGGATGCATGTGAAGAGTTATTTTGTGCACTCTCTAAAGGCAGAGAGCTAGTGCATGGACTATTGTAGAAGTGGGGATTGCGGAATGAAAGAGGGCTATGAGTCTATTCAACAATATCCAGAATCGAGACAATGAGGGGAACCAAGGTGCATAAGCAAATCCAGAAGTAGATTAGAAAAAAGTTGGTATGCATTGTTATATATGTTTTTCTCCATGTTGTAATGAATATGTTTGAATCTAAGGAACAAGGGTGGTACGGTAGTGCTAGGAAAAAACATGTTGTCTTGTTTGTACAAGTTGGATCCTATATAAGTGGAAGTTGGTGCTTCCACTCAGTAGTAGCTGGAGAATGTTATTTTAGTGGGTTCTAGAAAAACATGACGGTTGGTGCTCTCCACAAGAAAGAATTTGTAAACAGAGGTTGCGGTCTCATTTGAGTAGGTGCTTGTAATACCCTGGTTTTGACTCCGTTTGCATTTAAATAAATAATGCAAATAATCATGGTGTGGAGCTAGGAAAAATACCCACCATCGGATTAGTATTTATGTTTAGCAAATTATGGTTGAGCCGATGGTATTTTATGCTATCTAAAAATTAGAAAATCTAGACATCATGTTAAATTTGCAATTTTAATGAAAAACCCATAGTCGACTATGTCAATGCAACTAAATGAGATGGGGGTATGATTTTTCCTAAGGATGAGGGAGTGGGGGATTGGAAGATGGGGAAGAAATTCGAGTTGGGTAGAGAACCAATTCTGGAAAAATGTTTTTAAAATTTCTTGGGAAAGAAAACACCAAAAATGACCACTTTTCCCTCATGCGGTAGCATTTCATCTTCCCTCACGATTTGGATTGAAAAAAATGTTTTTTGGAAACCCAATTGGGAATTCACACAGCAACAAGCAAGAAAAAATGATTCTGAGTCTGAACCTTTCATGAATTTCTCCTGTCTGGCAATCTGAATCCTTCACGTTTATGATTTTCCTGTGTGGATTGTTCTCTCTCTCGTTTTCTCCAGTATGTTAGTTGTTTTCCTGAACACGATGCCCTGAATCCGATTATGTTTCTTTGATTTGAAAGACTAGAGACGTTTTTGTTTGGTAATGGCAGTAATCAGTCTGGCACCGACAATGTTCAGAAAGTCATAACATTCTGTGTGTGTATTTAATCCCTGGTGTCTGCTACATTTTTATAAATACCAGGACTTAGATCACTGTGTGTGCATCCATGTTTGGCATTTGAATTGATTGAAGGAATGGAAATAGAGTCTAGAGTTGCTTGATAAACCAAGTGTGTGAAAGAACCTCATAGACCAATCTAGAAGGTTGGTTTTCTTCTTTGCATGCCCTGAATAACATTGGAAGGAAATGCATGGCCTAAGGGACTGTGTAGCAGAGAAGGGGATGCTTCCTTATGTTGGGTGTGTAAGTGTTTAGAAGTTAGGCTAGATCTAATGTGGGCGTTATTAGCTCTGGATTGAGCTCACTAGCTTATCAGTCTGTATTTCCACCTCCTTGGTAGCCTGATAAACCCAACTAGAAGGATGGCTTGGCTGGTAGCCTGATAAACCGATATGTTGGCTTGGCTGTGTCTTATGTGAATTTGGATAAGTGTAAATCACTGCCTATGTAAGTCTAATAAACCCAACTGTGTTGGCTTGACTGAATTTTAATTGTATCCTTGGCTATGGGTGAAGTCTGCTAGTGTTCCTTGTTCCTTGGGGAAGATCATGCCTAGCTCGAGGGTGACAGTGTTGCTGAGAGATTAAATAGCACAATGGCCTATGATTGAGTGGAATGTTTTAGTGACATATATGGCTACGGGACGAGCTTCTTTCAAATATAAGTATTCTTTTGCATTTAAGTTATACAACTATATTGCTTATGAAATTATCATGAACATGTTGAATGCATGAATGTGTTGAATGAATGATTTGCTTTCATTGTATATATCATGTACATTTATTATGCATATGTGTAATTATATGCTTTAAGTCCAATGCATTTTATATATTTATTATGTTCATGGGGGCTTAGACAACCCGGGTTGGTAGATGTTGTCATGTCTTCTCCGCCGAGTAAGGTTTGGGGAAGTGACAGTGCTCAAATAGAGATGAATATTTTTCTATCTCTATAATGTGTGTGTGAATGATGATCATCATTCCTTTTGTTATAATTGCTACATTATCATAATTGTAAATCTGTAACCAGTAATAATGTTTTAAATATTGAAAATGGTTTAAGCTTTAGAAATAACTGATTCACCCCCCCCCTCAGTTATTTGAATAATTTCAACAATTGGTATCAGAGTGGGTTCCTTTTATTTAAAGATATATATGTAAGCTTAAACATGACAATTTATGAAGGGACTTCATCCAATAAGGTTCCTCTATTTGATGGAACAAATTTTTCCTTTTGGAATGTTAGAATGAGAACCTATATAATGTCCTTAGGTGCTGATGTTTGGGATGTAGTAGACACTGGCTATGTAAAGCCAGTTGTGCTAGCCTCCATATATGATAAGTTGGAATTTAGTTTTAATGCAAAATCAATGAACACTATCCTGAGTGGTTTTGCAGAGGCTGAGTGTTAAAGTGATGCATCTTGAATATGCAAAAGAGACGTGGGATAAACTTGTGAGCAGTTATGAAGGAAATGAGAAAGTAAAGAATGCCAAACTACATACATATAGACTAAAATTTGAATAGATAAATATGAATGAGGATGAGAATGTGAGTAAATATTTCTTAAGAGTAGAAGAGACTGTGAATGCTATGAAGGGTCTTGGTGAAAAGATTGATAAAGCATCCTTAGTTCAGAAAATTTTAAGATCTTTTCCTGAGAGATTTAATCCCAAAGTTTCTGCAATTGAATAATTAAGTGATCTTAAAACTCTGCCTATTGACCAAATCCTAGGTACTCTGATAGCCTGTGAAATGAATATTGGTAAAGATAAATCCACCATTAGAGAAGCATCCTTTAAAGCAGATAAGAACGTTGATTCTGAAATGGATGTGACCAAGGAAAAATTTGTAAGGAGGCTGAAGAAAGGATCGGGTAAATATTAAGGAAAGATGCCCTTTAAATGTTTTAATTGTGGTAAAATAGGCCATTTGCATCTAAATGTCCCCACAAGCAAAAGAGGAAAACTTATGATGATGAAGAAAACTATACATTCAATAAATACAATAAAGAGGCTAAATATAAAAAGAAAAGCTTAATAATGTTGATTCTTCAGAAGAAACAAACATCGATTCATCTTGTGAAGACGAACTAAATAACTTTATGCTTATGGCCATACAAGATTTTGGAAATGAATATACTTGAAGTGACCTAAATGATGAAGAAGCTATGGTTGATATGGAAGGTGAACTAGTCAGTTCTTTGGAGGAGATTGACAGACTCAGACTAAAGAAGAGGAAACAAAAACAATTATTGAAGCGGAATGAAAATAATGGTAAAGAACCAAGTAAATTTATTTCCCTGTTAAAACTAGAATTAGAAGAGGCAAAGAAAATAGAAGATATACTAAAAAAACAGTTAACATAAGGGAAAAATAGATGTGAAGCTTTGGAAGAAGAAGTAGTGACAACTAGGAAATAATTGGAGAAATTTCAAGCTCTGTATCACCAAAATATATCAAGTATTAAAGCTTCAGAAGAACTAAACAACATTCTAATTAAAGGCCCCCATGGTTAAAAACAAGTCTTGGATATGAAGAAGGTTCAAGTAGCAAACATTCAAAATGTGAACATACTATGGAAACAAAAGTAAATGAAACAAGTACTAGAATAAGAAATTTAGATCAGAAATATCAACCAAGGATTGCTCAGAAACAAAGTCAACAAGAGGAAAGAGAACCAAGATTTAGGTACCAAAGTTTTTTCAATGGTTACTGTTATTGTTGTTCTAATTTTGGCCACAAAGCTGCAAACTGTGCATTTAATTTTAGAAATATGCAATCAAAGAACAGTCAATTGCTACAAAATTGAACAAGACAGTCAGCAAGTAAACAAGAACTGCATACAACTCAAAGAATAACCCATGATAGATATTACAACTCTTTTGATCTACTGTACAATTAGCCAGAATGTTATGTTTGTCATAATTTTGGACACAAGGCTTCAAAATGTCATTTAAATGATTACAAAATAGACCCAAGAGTGAATTACTCTGCTGAAAGTGCTAAAGTTTGGAAGAAGAAAGAAAATAACAAATGTGGCTTAGTGCTTTCTGTTCAAAGGAAAAAAGGCCCCTGGTATATTGATAGTAGATGTTCCAAACACAGATTAGTGATAAAAGTAAGTTTCTGTCTCTAAGTGAAAATAAATTAGGAAATGTAACTTTTGGAAATGATGCTCCAGAGAAAATCAAAGGAAAAGGAATGGTGAAGATGAGTAATGGAAAAGGGAAAGCCCAAGATGTGTTGTTTGTAGATGGACTAAAACATAATCTTCTTAGTTTCAGTCAGGTTTGTGACATAGGATGTGACTTTGTTTTCACCTCTACAGATTGCAAGATAAAATATGCACCCTTAGGACAGTTGGTTGGAAAAGGCATAAGAACATAAAACAATGTCTATGTCTTGAAAGAAGGAAAAGAATAATGTCATCTAATCAAGTATGATGAACGCTGGCTTTGGCATAGGAGACTTGGACATTTAAACTTTGATCATATAATCAATATTTTGAACAATGGGGCAGTAAAATATCTTCCAAAAATATCAAATCCATATGACTCTATTTATAAACCTTGTCAAATGTGAAAATTGACTCCCACACAGTTTAAATCCAAGAACTTCACATCAACAGACAAACCACTTCAGTTAGTAAATATGGATTTGTGTGGACCATGAAGAAATGAAGGCACAAGAAGAGAAATATATTTTATGTTGGTCATTGATGATTATTCTAGACTCACATGGGTTGCTTTTTTGAAAGAAAAATTTGAAGCACTTGAAAAGTTCAAAATTTTCAAGGCTTTGACTAAGAATCAAACATGAAAGAGACTGAAGGAAATAAGATCTAATATAGGAGGAGATTTCAGTTCAAGATAATTCAAAGAGTTTTGTGATAAACATGGAATTAAAAGAGAATACACTATTCGAGGGACTCCACAACAGAATGGATTAGTTGAGAGACATAATAGGTCAGTGCAACAGATGGCAAGATCAATGATGAATGAAAGGAATATTTCTCAGACATATTGGGTAGAGGAAATTGACACAAATGTCAATATTCTTAACAAAGCTCACTTAAGGACAAACAGTGTAAGAAGTGTTATGAACTATGGTTTGGAATACCTACTTCTATCAAACAATTTAAAGTCTTTCAAAGTAAATGCTATATTAAAAATAATGATGAACATCTTGGAAAATACGATGACAGGGATGATGAAGGTATCTTCTTAGGATATGCTACAAACAGTAAATGATACACTTGTTATAATATGAGGTTGCATAAATTGGTTGATTGTATTGACATTAAAATCAATGAAGGAATCCCTATAAAATATATTCAAATAAGTAGTGTTGAACCATCTACAAAAGATACAATTGAAGATAAGGAAGAACAAGTCCAAGAATCAGAAAAAGAAGATTGAGAGTCAGATGATGAAAGTGCATACAATCAGGAAGATTCAAGACAATATAAAAAAACCAAACGACCTTCCAAAATCGCTCAGAAGAATCATCCTGAAAATTAGATAATTGGCAATAGGGCCCTAAAGGAGTTCAAACAAGAAGGAATCTGATTAAAGCTCTAGAAACAATCTCATATTGCTTTCCTATCTATGATGGAACCTAAGAATTTTGAAGAATCCAGTGAGGATGAAGATTGGATTAAATCCATGAATGAAGAGCTTGATCAGATTGAGAAGAATAATACTTGGGAGTTGGTTCCTAGACCTGCAGCTAAAAATGTAATAGGCTCCAAGTGGGTGTTTAAAAACAAGATGAATGAACAATGAAAAATTGTGAGGAATAAAGCCCGATTGGTCTGTAAGGGGTATGCACAAATTGAGGGACATGATTTTGATGAAACTTTTGTACCAGTGGAAAAATTGGAAGCTATCTAATTTTTTCTTGCCTATTCCCATCATAATAACTTCAAAGTGTATCAGATGGATGTTAAGTCAAATTTTCTCAATGGAGATCTAGACGAAGAATTATATATAGAGAAACTTGAAGGGTTCCAACTGATAGAAAATCCTGACAATGTATGCAAACATAATAAGTCTCTATATAGATTGAAACAAGCAACAAGATCCTGGTATTACAGACTGGATAAATTTCTACAGGACAAAAAATTCAAGAAAGGTACTGTTGAAAGTAACTTGTATATCAAATATGAAGGTGATAATCTATTAGTTGTTTTGGTGTATGTGAATGACATTATTTTTGGATACACTAACGATTATTCTGTTAAGTGGTTTCCTAATTCCATGCAATCTGAGTTTGA
Source organism: Pseudotsuga menziesii (assembly GCA_001517045.1). Lineage (NCBI taxonomy): Eukaryota > Viridiplantae > Streptophyta > Pinopsida > Pinales > Pinaceae > Pseudotsuga > Pseudotsuga menziesii. The sequence goes on along the minus strand of LPNX011162222.1, from coordinate 3,570 downwards.
GATGTCAATGATAGGATAATTTTCATTCTTTCTTGGTATTCACATTATTCAGAGTTCTGAACGTTTATTTCTCTCCCAAGAGAAGTATTTGAAAGAAGTGTTGAAGAGATTTCAGATGGAAGATTCGTCACCTGTTAGTACACCTATGGTTGTTGGTTGTAAACTTAGCAATGATTATCTCTCACCTGATGTTGATCAAAGAACATATCGGTCAATGATAGGAAGTCTCTTATACATAAAAACATCTCATCCTGATATAATGCAAGCTGTTGGAATGGTAGGAATATTTCAGTGTGCTCCAAAGAAAAGTCATTTGGTGGCTGTTAAGCCAATATTTAAATATTTGTAAGGGCACAATGAATTATGGTCCATGGTATCCTAAAAATCAGAATCTTTAGTTAAATTCATATTCAGATGCCGATTGGGAAAAAATTTTGGATGAAAGAAAGAGCACAAGTGGAGGTGCATTTTTCTTGGGCGATTCTTTAGTTGCATGGCTGAGTAAGAAGAAAGGATTGATATCTTTATCCACTATAGAAGCTGAACACATTGCTGCTACCACTTGCTATACACAAATACTCTGGATGATCCAAACACTGGAATACTTGGAGGTAAAATATGTAGATCCCATTCGTCTCCACTGTGATAAAACTAGCGCCATTAGTATGTCCAGAAATACAGTCCTTCATTCCAAGAATAAGCACATACCTATTAAGTATAACTTCTTAAGGGATCATGTTACAAACATAGTGGTTCAGTTTAATTTTATTCCTTTTATATAATAGATTGTAGATATCTTCACTAAACCTTACCAAAGACACAGTTTGAGTATCTACGCCAGAAGATGGGCATCATATCTTATTCCAACTAACATGTCCACCTTGATAGGGGGAGTTGTGCTACAGAATATTATTTGACATTGATGTCAAATGGGAGAAGTTTTTTTTCCTAAAGATGATAAATAGTTGGTGATTACAAGTACAACATGCATCCAAAATTTAAAGGTTTCCATCAATGCCAAAGGGGGATATTGTTGGAATTATGATAGGTATTGCAAACATAGGGTAACATATCAGATTGTGATATGGTTTTTATTGACAAAAATACATTGAATATGATTAATATAAGCAGAGGAATCAGGTTAATAAGTAAAAGAATCATAAGAGTTGACGGTTTGTATGGAGATCCGACGGTCGAAAGTATACCCGCAAAGTTTGAAAGAAAATATGATGAATAGATCTGACAATCAGGAGTGAACCCGCAAAGTTTGAAAGAAAATATGATGAATAGATCTAATGATCAGGAGTGAACTCGCAAAGAAATAAATGGTTTAGAAAAAAAGGGGAAGGAGAAAAGTGGAAGGCAGAATGTGGAAAATGAGAAATAAAAGTATAAAATAATATTGGTTTCCGCAACTTAGAGTCCTCCAGCAGAATGTGAAAGATAGAAAGAAGACGAAGGAAAGCAGAAGGAAAAATGCATAAGATGAGAAATAAAAGTCTAAAATAATATGGGTTTCCGTAACCCGGAGTTTGCGAGTGGAATGTGAAAGGAGGAAAGTAGACGATGAAAAGAAGAAGGAAGAATGCGAAATATGAGAAATGAAAGTCTAAAATAATATGGGTTTCTGCAACTCGGTGTACACCAGTGGAATGTGAAAGTCAGAGAGAGGAAGGTGGAAGGAGCCTTACGGAATATGGGTTTTCGCAACCCTAAGTTCTCCCTGTGGAATGCAGAAGGCAGAAGGTGGAAAGCGGAAATTGTGGTAGCTGTTTAAACAAATTTTGAAAACTTGGGATTCACAATCCACATCTGATCTAAGATCAACAATCGGGAAATGGTGCACAAGAAATCGACGGTGCGAAAGGAGTTTGTGGAAAAGGATGTGTAGAAGCAGGTGTTTGTTAAGTCCTATTTCAGATCAACGGTCAGTAGAGAGGCCACACGGAATCGACGACGTAGAATAATTCCTATGGAAAGAAGCCTGCGAAACGAGAACTACAAAAACTTTGATTTGTCGGATAAAGGAGAATTGCGAAGACACGTTACATAATATTATGATTACACATCAATTGGACTCCTTGTCTATCATAAGACATCGAACAATTTTGATCAATTATGAAGATGAACAGCCAGGCATATGAACAGGTGAAGGGTTTATATATTGATAAGTATAAGAGGATGTGTGTGAAGAGTTTTTTTGTGTGCTCTCTGCAGGAAGAGAGATGGTGCATGGACCATCATAGAAGTGGAGATTGAAGAATGAAAAAGGACTATGAGTCCTTTCAGCAATATCCAGAACATAAACAATGAGGGGAACCAAGGTGAGTAAGAAAATCTAGAAGTAGATCATAACAGAGTTGGTATGCATTATACTTGCTGCATTATCATAATTGTAAATATGTAATCATTAATAATGTTTTAAATATTGAAAATGGTTTAAGCTTTAAAAATAAATGATTCACCCCCCTCTCTGTTATTTGAATAATTTCAACAGGATGTTACTTCAAGAATTATCTCAAACCCTAACAACAATTGGAACCTCATCCTCTTCAATTTGGAAGGGAGATGGTAGGTAAATTATATATAGACAAGATGTAGGAAATTGGATATTGAGATATATTTTTATTTGAATATGAAGTTATTTGTAGAGGTTATAATTATTATACTAGTGTTAACAGGTTGATGTGTTTTCTTGCTGCTTTGAAATGAGCATCTCTTTAATGGTTGATGGGCCTCAGTGGGAATAACATTCAAAGTTGGGAAGACATAGGGAAGGTATTCTTGAAAAGGTATCAAGACTACTACCAGGCCTGGGAAGATATTTTCAAAATGATACCAGGGGAGAATGAAATTTTAGAGAAATATGTAGATTGATTCCAGTTCAACCTCCAAAGATCAAAACAAATACAACTAAGCAAATATACCATGTGAACAATATTGCTTAGAGGAATTCAAGATGAATTTTTAGAATCCTTAACTCTGATGGAAATGGGAGATGTTTCTCAATTGGCATATGAATAGGTCTGTAAATTATGCAGATGATGTTCATGGTGGATCAAATCTACTGTAAGGACACGGGTTACAAGAGATGAACTTGGTAATTGCATTATCCATTTTAAAACTAATATAATTAGCTCTTTAAACTCACAATTGGATGGTTTTTAGGTTAATGAAAACACTAGTACATGTGATCAATTTTGCCACGGCAAAAACGTGGCAATATCCACGGATAAGCGTGGATATTGCCACGTATAAGTGTTTTTTTTCCCGTGGCAACTTTTTCGTCGCAATAGCAACGACCCCTAATTTGCCGTTGATACAGCGACAATGTTCTATAACTATTGAATTTGGTTAAGCCGTCGCTATAGCGACGGAAAAACCCCAGGTATAGCGACGGGAATGCTATACCTGCGACGGTCAGACTTGGAAAAGTTCCACGGCACTCCGTCGCTGTATCCACACTTTGCCGTCGCTGTATCCACGGCTGTGAATTTTTTTAAAAAATTTCCGTCGCTGTATCCACGGCTGTGAATTTTTTTAAAAAATTTCCGTCGCTGTATCCACGGC
>LPNX011162212.1:0-10020 GCA_001517045.1 Pseudotsuga menziesii | reverse complement strand
CGACATTGGTTCATCTGTGAATCGATATGGGAGGCCAACAAGGTCACAGAAGAAGAACGCCAGATGGCCCAGTTCGCCGGAGCCCTAAGGAAAAGAGCTCTAACATGTTATATGACATTTTTTGAACAACATCCCAGAAGCTAGGAGAAACAGTTCGCGACTACGATAAACGATGGAAGGATCTATTGAGCCAGTTAGATTATACTATTGATGAACAATTACCGATTCAATGGTTCCTTGCAGGACTCTCACAGAAGGTTCGCCGACACATCAGTCTGGAAACTTTCAAGTCATATGAAGATGCGCTGACAAAAGCTCTGCAGGTCGAGATGGATGAAGACATACCTGCATATCCGACCGACCACCGTTTGGAGGAGCAGCTGGAAAACGTGCAGAAGTCCTTGAAAGAGCTGACCCTGAAGAGCCAAGAATTCTGGTGCACTAACTGTTCAACAGCCGGGCATTCCAAAGATACTTGTCGACAGCAATTCAGCCGACAAGATGTCCGTTTTGTGCAAACAAAGACATTTTGCAACATTTGCTAGGAACATGGAGACCATTCCACGGCCGACTGTCCTTACAATATGAAGAATGGGAAGGCTTCCTGGTGTGCTATCTGCGAGACTGCAAATCATAACACGGTTGACTGCCATCTTAACCTAAAGAATAGACAGAATTATCAGGCCGTCTACCAGACAAAGGCAGTAGCACAGAACACGGAGCAAAACAATAACAACAACCAGAATGGACAACGCAATGATGGCCGACGATATGAACGCAGAAATGACAACCGACGCCCAGGGTTTGGAAGAACAGGTCGATTCGTTGGGGGTCGAGAAATAAGAATTCGTCGACCCACACAATGCTTTATCTGTTACAAAGAAGGGCACATATGCGCAGACTGTTCGTATAAGGACAAAACTGATCTCAAATTTTGTACACACTGTGGGGTAGGCGATCACTCCTTGGAGGATTGTCCTACCATGTTGGAAAAAATTAGCAATAAAAAGAATGTTAATGTCTTGTCGTGTGTCCAGAAGAATGATGTAATAAACACTAAGAATTTACACATTGTCACTCGACAAGGCACCAAAACCGGGCCTGACAACCCTCAGATTAGCAAGATCACACCCACAAATGCATACCCTGACCCTAGCAAGGAACAACACACATACCAAGAAGCTACACACATATTTCAAAATCTTGCACAGCACAAAGACAATATTCACCGTCGACTTAGCTCGACCCAACAATTAACCCATCTTATTCAGACAGACAAATCTGTAGGCCACTTCATTGATTTATTGCAACAACTCAAAAGCACAAACCCCAAGAAACAAACTAAGAACATTTGTAGCTTAAATCAAAAAGATAAAAATGATGTCGACCCACTGGTCGACCTAGAAATTGAAGGATACCATGTACGACAAGTAGTCCTTGATTTTGGCTCTCAAGTAAATATTATGACCAGGGATACATGGGAACAAATGGGTAAACCTCGACTCTATGAGTCAGGCATCTACCTAAAACTGGCCGACCAAGGTCTTATTGAACCTATTGGGGTGTGGAAAAATGTAGACACAACAATTAAAGGTATATCGACTAAGGTTGATTTTGAAATTATTGACCCTAAGGAAGGATCTAGCTCCTTCCCAGCCCTTGTCGGTCGACCTTGGGGTCGAAAGATGAAAGCCTCTATCTCCTTAGATAAAGAGAGGATCAAGCTAAAAGGAAATGGCCAAAAAGTCATTGTACCCATCAACCCTTCCCAAGGAAAGCCTTGGATAGAACCTATTGAGGACGAGGTCGATGTTAGACAGCTATAACAAATCCACAACAATAATGACTACACTGAACCAAATAGCTATGGGGAGCTTTACTTAGGTAACCCCGACTCAGTCGGATATAATTCAGATGCTGAACTCTATGACTGGGAAATAGAAAATTATGAAACACAAGCAAGAGGGTGCTGGACTATCCAAACAGTACAGAAAAAACCCACCTGACAGTGCTTTATAGTCTCAATTATCCCCAAGATTTTTGAAAGAAAAATAAGAGAACACCCTACCTTACAACCGACCAACGAAAACACCAGGCAACAACCTAGGTATAAGGAGAGGGAATCCCCAGTCATGCATGTTGAACAAGTGTCTAAAAACATTGGAGAACATGGCCGACTACAGACCCTAGTAGAAACCTTCACAGGTCAAGCAGCTAGATGGTGGGACACCCATTAGACTAAACTACAGACCTGGACTAATGCTGCAACTTACTTTGTGGAAAGGTTTGGTGGCAGGAAGTTAACCTCACAAACACAAATCCCTATCTTCACCCAGGGACAAAACCCCGAAGAACACATTAAAACTTGTGAAAAAGAGTGGAGAAGACTTGGACATAAGGATGAAAGAGCCTGGCCACACTTCTTTCCTTCCACCCTAGACGACTTACCTAGCAAATGGTATAAGATGGAGGAAGCTAAAGGTGAAACCTTCTTCTGGAATGAACTAAAAGAAAATTTCATTAAAGCCTTCAACTTTATACCTGAAGATAAACACTTAGTCGAGCCTGCACAACAAATTAAACATTTCATTCAACCGACTGAAACACACAAAGAACCTCGACAGGTCAAGGCCTGCAATAGTCTTCACATAGGAACAAAAGTCGAGTCAACCCGATTACAATTGGAAAATGAAAACACTGAAGGTAAAAGCTTCAGATGGAAATCCAACCATGCTGAAACAACAAAACCAATCCACTCAGTGCTAAGGGTCGCGACTACCGAGAAACCCGACCCCGACCGAATGACTGCAGCCGACTTCCCTGCTACATTCTCATAGTTCAAGGAAGGAAGTCGACAGATCAATGAAGCTAAAGCTCCAGAATGGTTAGATGCGAAAGTAAGAACTAAGGAGGTAGACATTTCAAATGATGATCGCCCAAAGATAGCCAAAATTGGTGACTATTGGAATGAGCAACAAACTGCTGAAATAGTAACTTTACTTAGAGAATTCCAAGATGTCTTTGCAAGGGATTATAAAGATTTGAAAGGATTAGTTCAAGAAATGGGAGAGATGAAAATCGACACTAAACCTAATGTCCGACCTGTTAAGAAATGACCTTATAAACTAGCTCATAAATATAAGGAAATAGTTAAAAAGGAGATCGACAGCATGTTGGAAGCAGGGATTATTTACCCCATCGACCAGTCGGAATGGGCAAGTCCCATGGTCGTGCAGCCTAAGAAACACGACCCAACCAGACTGAGAATCTGTGTCGACTTCAGGGAGCTAAATAAAGTCACACTTACAGATCCATTCCCCACACCTTATGCTGATGAAATCCTAAATGAAGTTGCAGGACATGAATGTTACTCATTTACAGATGGGTTTTCAGGTTATAACCAAGTACCCATAGCAAAAGAGGATCAAAAGAAGACAACATTTGTTTGTGAATTTGGCTCTTTTGCTTATAAGGTTATGCCTTTTGGATTAAAGAATGCACCTGCAGTGTTCTCCAGAATTGTTGTAAAAACTTTCCAAGAGTATATCTATAAAACTATGGCAGTCTACTTCGACGACTGGACTATTTATTCCACACTAAAAGATCACTGCACATGGCTCCGACTTATGCTGGAAATATGTCGACAGATTCAACTTTCCCTCAATATTAAGAAATGCATCTTTATGACTCCCATAGGCATACTCTTAGGACGTATTGTCTGCAAAGAAGGAATCAAGGTAGACTTTGCTAAAATAAAGATTATTCTTGACCTAAAACCCCCAATAAATCCTAAACAAGCTAGGTTCTTACTTGGTCATACTGGGTATTATAGAAAATTCATCAGACATTATTCTGATATGACTTACCCTCTAGAAGAATTACTGAAGGACGATATCGAATTTACATGGACAGAAGAATGCCAGATCTCCTTCGACAAATTAAAGAGAAAACTGGTCGAAGCACCCATACTTAAATTTCCAAATTGGTCGACCAAATTTCATGTGCACATCGATGCATCAGGAATAGCAATTGGAGCAATCCTGACTCAACCAGGAGATGATGGGATGGATTACCCTATAGTTTACAGCATTCGAAAATTAAATAAGGCTGGAAAGAACTATTCGACCACGGAAAGGGAAGCCCTAGGAATGGTATTTGCACTTCAGAAGTATCGACACTACTTATTAGCTAACCCCTTCATATTTTACACTGACCATCAAGCTTTGAAGTACCTAGTAAACAAACCTCTTCACCATGGGAGAATTTGTCGATGGCTACTTCTATTTCAAGAGTTTGAGTTTGAAGTAGTAGTCCAACCAGGAAAGCTCAATGTCGGACCTGATCACCTATCCCGAATCGACACAGGAGAAGAACCACAATTGGCCATCACAGCTCCAGCCATCGTCGAAGTATGCGTTCAGCGACGGCCAACCATCTGCCTACATAGTCCTCAACAGGAGCAAGTCTGAAGGGTTCGACAGGATTTCAATTTTGGTACCTCCCTCTTTCTTCGGGACGAAGAAATGTTTTGTTTGTGGGGGAGATGTAGAAGGAGCAAGTCGACATAAGTCGACTTGAACGAATACCGACTTAGTTGATCAGCCGACTAATTCGAGGGACCGACTTAGTCGATCAGCCGACTAAGTCGGTCGGCTGAGTAAACACAGTGATTAGAGTCTGTTAACTAATAGTCGTGTCGGTTCGGTGAACCGACAGGTAGTTATGATTGTAACCATTTGTAACCTGTATATATTAGGCTGTTGAGCCTTACAAGAACTCAGTTCAGTTCTTGTCTTTGTACGACTTATTGAGAATAATATAATCTGTTCATCCTATCTGTTCTTCTCTCTTGTATCTGTGTATATTTCTGTATATGTTTGTATGTATTATTGGTAACCTTATGTGATCTGTGAGATTACAACACACACCGCAACATCAATGTGCTTATGTGTAATGAATGCATCGATTATTAGTTTATAATTTTTTATAATAAGTTTTATGTTATGGTCGTGCACTACAAAAAAGTAGCATACCGGCAATGCGGTGTGTTTATACCATGTAAATGCATCGTTTAATGTGCACTGAGATGATGTAAAAGCACCACGGTGCTCCTAATGGATGTCATGGCAATAAACCCTTGTGTATTGACGTCTGCTAGAAAGTTGGTTTTTCAATTTTATTGGTAATATTTACTAGTGCATTCAATAAAAATATGTGCACTGTAAAGTCGGTGTTCTTATGTGTAATGAAAACACTCATAATTAGTTCATAGTTCTTAAAATATAGTTTATGTTATGGCGGTGCGCTACGAAACAATAACGCACTAGTATTGCAGTGTGTTCAAGTCATTCGACTCATCCTGCTGGCGGTGCACCCTGTAATAAATTACAGTGTGCACCATGATCTGGTGCAAGCCAAATGGCTTGAATGCACCACACAATATTTTTTCATTTTTTAAAAATATCAAATTATGTCTTTATTGAAAAAATTAAATTACCAAGAAAGAATTAATTTACCCGCTGAACCGTGCATCGGGGAGGAATCCTGGCTATGTATGGATAATTTGAATTTTTTCCCACCGTTTATCAAAATTCAAACTTAATTCAGCAACAAACAAAAATGAGCAATGTGTCAACAATGAACACTAGTGGCAGGTCATCTAGGTGGGTTATGAATGACATCGGTGCACATGGATCGATGCATTGTGGAGGGGTACAAATGATTTTAACAGCGTGGTAATTTTTTTTATAAAAATTTGTTCCGGTGCGCTCGACAGATGAACACACCAATGCTTTGTATTTATAGTGTACTGCATGCAAGTTTTAAAATAAAATTTCTTTTTTAATTTATAATTTTTAACAAATCCCAACTGGTGTGTTTTAGTTTTACACACACACTGGGGCGTTTATTAATAATGAATGACCCGTGTTTCGCATGATTTTTTTTCTAGGGGATACATTGTTTTTGGAGGTTTCGGTGCTTTTGTGTTTGAGATGCCCTGATGCATTATGTTTAACAAAATGCACCAATACAATTGTATGAAATTTCTGCATTATTTTTTTTGGGCACGACATTGTTTTTAGATCTCAGTGCGTTTGGGTTGTAGACGTATCGGTGCGGTTAAAAAATTCTTGGTGTTACGAAGAAAATTTTCCTATGGCTTGGGTGGACCACAACATATAATATGACACCATAAATCAACTCTAATCCCAAATATTCCATATAAATGTAAATTCTAACAATGAAAATAAATGTCAATACCTCAACTGGAAGTTCGAAGAAGTCCGACATTGACCTTTCAATCCAATCATTGAAACCTACAAATTGTCCTCAAGAACAAATATATCCAAGCATATAATATATTCATGAAATGTTAGTACCTACTTTAGAATAATCCATTTGAACATGTATGAAGCAAATATACCCATGGAAATATATATAACATTTGCACATGAAATTGGATGAGAAAAGAGTATTTCTATTAATTCAAAATAGAAGTACAAAGTGACAACCTCTGTCAGTAACTCATCAAAACCAAGAAACCAAGTTCCTCCACCTAGGCCTCCACCACTTCAATCGTCCATGCAAAGGCATGCTCACAAAGTCAATAGAGATATTGGGAGATGAACATAAAGAGTTCAATCAACAAAGTTAAAGGGATGTAGACTCAAGAATATTTTAATGAGGAAAATTTTTGCTATAGTTTCTTTACTCTCCAAGTTTATTTCTCTTAAATGCTTCACAATGGCTCAATATATAGCCCTCAAATGGGAAATGGAGGGTCAAATCAGAGCGTTTTCTAGCATATGTAATGTTAAGGATCATAACCACCATGAATTGGCATGGAAAATTCGAAATATTTTTAATTTTGAGCACAAAACCTGATGTACGTGGGTTGTAATGGTGAACATGCATATACACGAGCTGCATAATTGTTCACCATCGTGTATCTTCAAAATTGACTTTTTTAGGGTTATATTGAAGCATCAGGAATACACTGAGTAAGGGGGGTATGGTGAGTCTGCATAGGGACAAGGGAAATCCATCAAGGAATGATGCATAAGGTATGGAAAATCATGCTATAACAGATTCCCCCTAATGTGTGATGCTAGAGGGGTACATAATGGCTGAAATACATTATAGCAATCCAGAATTGGAGTAGTGAAGACCCAACCAGAAGAACTAGCCACTCATTATCATAATACAATAATGACTTTGAATACATGCCTATAGATCTGAAACATATACAACAATCTTGAATACATATAGGTACAATGGACATGAATAGGCATAATGGACATATGTAATAAATGGTCATAACGACATATAATACACAGTGGAGTCTGCTCTCCATACTGAATGAAGACATTTGGTACATAATGAAGCACAATGCTATGGTATGAGAACTGAAATCCCATAGGTATTGTGCAACCAAGCTAGTAGCATACATGGAATGCCACCATAATCTGAGGTCTTCTATATAAACCACTGATGGTACATGTCCCATCACGTGAATAAAGGTGCTGAGGCCAAACAAGATGGAACATCATCTGATTACTGTTCATTGAGGTATATTGTTAATGAACGTGAGACAACCCACTGATGATGAAAATGGGTATAAATGTACTAAGTGAATTCAACAAGTGTGAATAGAGGTGTTGGGGTCAAACTCTTGAAGAATCCATCAATTAGGGGGCGTTAGCACTCTGTAATTTTCCTATGAGTGTTGTAGGAAGTGACATGGGTAACCATTTCAAACCAGCTTTAGACTGCCTTCTGGCCAAGGTAGTTAGAGAGGGATATATATTGTCACAGTAATGTTCACATACACATTTAGAAATAACGAGCATGCAGAAGACTATATTTCTGCTAGTAATAGGATAGTTACAAAATAAAAGGGGGTTGGAATACAAGAGAATATCAAAACCATTGGGCGATGGAGTCACATCCTGAAGACATTAAAGGACATTACAACATATAATAAAAAGGTTTTTCTCTCAGTGATATGAGGCAAAGTAAGCACAACATTCAATGAAATATCTTTTAAGCGGTGGAAAGAAGAAATAGAACATCCCAACATGACAAGGGGCACCTATCGATGGATGAATCCCTTGCAACACCTTTAGCATAACAACATATTGAGGGAAATGGAAGAGGTGGAGTTTCTAATAGAGGATGAATTCCAAAACCACCATAACAAACATAGAACTAATGCTTGATCTGACAAAAAGAGTGCTTAAAAGAGAGCAAATTATTTTCGTGCAACTAGAAAGCATTTTTGCAGGAAATAACATATGTGAAAAATGAAATAAACAGAGAGAGCACACACTGAACACAAAAACCATGATGAATCTAATAAACATAGAGAAATATATTCATTACTGCTCCCAAAAATGTTGCAGAGCTACAAAAACTGGCGTTGAGGCCTTAAAAATGAAAATCAGTCCAACCTTTGTCCTCCTCAAGGGAGGTCCTATTTATAATGTGAACTACCCCCAGGATACGTCTCGAAACAAGATATAAAAATAGTTACAAAGTAACAGATTGTCCCAAAATAATTACATCAAAAATCGTAACAAACTTCGTTAGGTGGCAGATTCGCCACCATTTATTTCCAAAAAATAGGTAACATGCTACGACACGCATGCTAGTCGGAATGGTACTACAACATCTGAAAGCAGGTTCGCCTGTTTTGACAATGATGTTTCAACACTGACAGTTTCATTCCTTTAGCATGCTTTCTTTCTACAAAGTTCAAAACAGTCCCAAGGCGACCTTTTCCATTTCTGACTTCCATGTGTTCCATAAACATGTTCTATCTTTGCCAACAATTAGAAGGAATGTTTATGTTCCTTCTGAGTTTGGATTTCTGTTCAGTGGCCTCTGCATTCCCTAGTAACATGGTTAGAATCATAGACATTAGTATGACTACCCCTTTTATCAATCGGTATAGAATCTTTGATGAGCTCGTCATTCCTGTAGGCTTCCAATCGCCTACACTGTCCAGTCACCAGGACCAGTCCCCTCTTCTAGGATGAGTCAGCACGACATATTTTTAGATCCGCCATCATCTTCATTAGGATTGACAATTTTCACCAAGGATGGCGATAGCGTAGACCCCTGATCTTCTTTCCCCCGGTCCGAGCGTTCATTCAGACCGACCATCACTAGCAATGGATACTATGCACTACGGGTATTTAGTCCATGGCCTTGTTTGGAGGTCTCGACGAGATATCCATTTGGTCAAGGACTCCTGGATTTGCTCCCATATTGGTGTTGCATTCCTTTAAGATGGTAATTCCTTTATCGGCCTTAGAAATTTTTCCTAATGACGTGCACATATTTACCTCGACGGTTGGGGTGGCTAACGCATGAAGGCCCTGTTACCACCTAAGTTGTACTTAGTGGTTTTCTATCAAGTGAGCCTGGTGAACTGGATAGGGATAACTTGTTCGGACTTCAGAGAGCCTTAAATCTTGCTTCCGGGAAGCTTTATTGTATCATGTCACATGTTCATACCCCATGGGGAATTGTAATAAATGTTCTAGCATGATAGTGTCTGTAAAAGACTCGGTCTCTTAGACTTCATTTGTCAATCCGATCAGCCTAGTGTGTTTTTTCCCTTGGTTATTATTGGTTGTTGAATAAACGACTGATAATTTCTGAGTTTTTCACTCCATACCTCCAAAGTTGGGGTGGTCGGCTTGGCATTTGTTCCTATTGAGGTTATTAGAGTCTATGTGTCAATGTGTAAGCATGCTAGACATCTTTTTTGAGTCATATGAACATGTCTAAGTCCCCCTAGGTGTTTTTCAATTTTTCAATTTTTCAGTTTTTGCAGTGTTTTTTATTAAATTTTAATTTTTCCAAAACTTAGGCTATTTTTTAATAGTTTAATTGGAAAAATTGAGTATGTAATAAAAGTGGGCCGAATAAACAGTTTCAGTCATGTAGGTGCTCATTTTAAAGCTAAGAGCACCATGTAAACCCATGGACCCACTATTTCCTAGTTTTGAGTGA
>LPNX011162161.1:0-70561 GCA_001517045.1 Pseudotsuga menziesii | reverse complement strand
CTCAAAAAATCCAAGTAAGTTGAGGGATGCCTGATTTTTCAGGTTTCTATTGCATCTAACGTGCCAAAAAGGTCCATCATCTTCTTGCACTGACCCTTCAATTTTTGCATAATAGACGTCTCACACAAATGTGCTATGCTCATCTTATCGTCTTCCCAATGAATAGATTTCCACTCTCGTTGCCAAGTGCGGTCACAATGCTGAGGGGGCCAGGCTTGAGGGTCTATTCCGCCAACGTCGCCTGGTACTTCTGGTTCCATCCCTTTTTTGGCATGCCATTTGGGTGGCAGACCAATTGAGAATGGAATGTCGGCATGTGGCTTAAGTAGCTAGGCAGCCAAAGGCAGGTGGGTTGACAGTGGACCTCTGCATCCTGGATCCTAAACCTCTTTGGTCAGAATTCCGCAATGGCTATAATTCGATTAAAATGTCCCAATAAATAACTATCATGGCATTATCTTCTGGTTAAAAACAAAGTTTAAGCTGCTTGGCAGGGCTTAACAGGCTCTGTTTGTTGTCAACATAATTCAGAAATGTCGACATCTCAAGATTGACAGGGCTTAACACACTCTTTATGTTGACATGTCAAGTTTAATCTTGCTTTTCTTAGTACAACAATGGGGATCGTGGATTAGTCCTTTTTATTGGTTGTCAGTTCAACTGATTCTATTCAAGTTTAATCTTGCTTTTCTTAGTACAACAATGGGGATCGTGGATTAGTCCTTTTTATTGGTTGTCAGTTCAACTGATTCTATTGTGCAAAATTTTATGAAAATACTACATGGATCAAACTACTAGCATCTTTTAGCTCAACTCACATTTTCATGCTGACATTGCAAATTTCATTTGGTTTCGTTATCTTTGTGGGTACTACTTATAATTTTGTCTGATGGCTTATTGGATGCTTGCTGATGGCCTAACGAGAAGTGCGATGTGTACAGCTATGGCATTGTTCTTTTAGAGCTACTTACTGGGATACTTACATGATACGTGGAAGAAAATCACAGAGATCATACAAGCAGCACTTTTGATGGGCATTTGTTTCTGAGATTTTGCGAGTATATTTCACAGAACACTGTCAGACTGTAATGAAGGCTCAAATCGAGCTCACAGGCAAATTTATCCAATTGTTCATTCTCCCTCCAATTTTTCATTCTGCCTTACTGATGCTACCGGATAATTGCATCAAAAGCTCGAATTTTGCCGTGTCTATATACTCATGGTTTGGCTGTGAACTTCAGATATGCATCTCAAGTTTCATAACTTCCAACTGCATTTCACATTCAAGTTTACATGTATTTCTGTTAATGTTTGCAGCTATCGATGCATCCTTTATATCATTTAGATTCAATGCACAGTTACATCGGTTATTATGATTCTGATAAACCTCCTCATCCCATTGAATTCACCATACACATGTTGAAATTGCAAGCGTGCAAATGCTAAATAGGCCTTTTTTTAAACTAACTCCTCATCATACAGGCCTTTTTCTAAACTATCAAACACTTTCAAAATAAATTGCCTTCTTAGGTTATACTGGTTAGGCAATGATAGACACTGGACTAACTATTCTCACTTACCCACTAACAATTACCTTCACGGCGTACTATTGCACCTTCCTTGGGGCAATTGCTAGTAAATATTATATCATAAGATAGTAACTACCCCTATCTACAAATAATTAAAAAATCAACAATAACAACTATCATGGATAGCTCATAAACACATATACTAGATTATTATTACTACCCACTATCCACATTAACAATTGGGAACTACCCATTAACACTTGTGCTAGATCATTAAATTTTTCCACCAACCACACTAACTACGAGTGACAACTTTCCCAATTTCTTTAAAATAAAAATAAAAAAGATTTAAAAGAGAGCATTAATTCAAGCTTTTCTCCACCTCCAAATTATATTATAAGAGGTGTGTTACCCCATCAATTAAATTCTTGGACATTTTGGTGAGATATAATTCTTCGAAAAATTAATATCTGTTTTTAGTAAAATGAATTCTACAATCGTATATGTTTATTTAATTAATTTTATTTTATTTTTTAAATTACATGTATATATATATTTAACTAATTAAAAAATCATATTTATTAGAAAGTTTTTTTAATGTAATTTTTATTTTATTTTAATTTCATTATTATAAATTAATTATTATATTATAATAAATAATAATTCAATTTAAATATTATGTTTTAAAATTCAATAAATAAATTTTGTATTTCAAAAGTCAAGTTATAGCAATGAAGACATTTTAGAAGTCAAGTTATCATTCAAGTATTTAAAGAGATGATTTTGATTTTTAATTATTTGATAAGTATTAATATCTTATATTTTGAAGAGTGTAACGAGTCTACACCTTAAACTCATTTTATGGTAATTGTGTATTTAATTAAGATTTAAATGGGCGAACTATTAGTCAAGCTTTTACATTCTTATCCTTATCAAACATTTTGTTTGTTTAATTGATTCTTAAATCATAGCAAGTTAATAAATAATAAATGACCTATAAACATTCATTAACCACAAGCTAATAACTGTAATTAAGATTAATGAAAAATTATATAACTTTTAAAAATATACATTATAATTAAATTAATAATTTTTGGGCCGAATTGTTCTTTTGGACGATCTTGAATTTTAAGAGCATCGATATTTACGTTCAGAATGATGTTTATCAAATTGGCTATAACGTGAAAGAGCTGATAGTCACAGCCATCTCGATTTTGACCTAAACATATGTGACTGGCCTTGGTTCTCAAGTCTGCACAAATACAAATGTTCCATCTATAACTAAATATCAGAACCATCACATGTAGACCCAGGCTTACGTGGGCCTTACCTCGCCGTAAGACATTGAAGCCATACAACCACAAATGAATGAAGACGCGTTTCCATATTGTATTACTACACTTGCCGGCGCTCATGATCTCATTTGACAAAACGAGTATTTTCGGGGACGGAGAGAATGAGAGGCCCTACTCTCGCCAGCTTCATACACTTGTTCAATGTTTGAACGGAGAACAAGAAAAGTCAATTGGTCGTCCTTGAATTCCTACACGGCGTCAGAAGAAGAAAGAAAATCTCGTTTTGTATCCCTAGACTTGCCCAGCCCAGCTCCATACAATTGTCCAATGTTTAATGAAGAGAACGCAGACCGAGAGAAAATTAGCCGCACATGTCATCTTTGAATTCCAACGATCCAGGAAATATTTGGTTTTCCCTGTAGCTTACACATTGAAGCCATACAACCACTAATGAATAAAGACGCCTTTCCATATTGTATTACTACACTTGCCGGCGCTCATGATCTTATTTGACCTCACGAGTATTTTCGGGGACGGAGAGAATGAGAGGCCCTACTCTCGCCAGTTTCATACACTTGTTCAAGGTTTGAACGGAGACCAAGAAAAGGCAATTGGTCGTCCTTGAATTCCTACACGGCGTCAGAAGAAGAAAGAAAATCTCGTTTTGTATCCCTGACTTGCCCATCCCAGCTTCATACAATTGTCCAATGTTTAATGAAGAGAACGCAGACCGAGAGAAAATTAGCCGCACATGTCATCTTTGAATTCCAACACGGTACAAGGGATCCAGGAAATATCTGGTTTTCCCTGTAGCTTACGCCTTTTCTCCTCCCTTATAAGTCAGCTTTGCCTGTTCCTCATTACCAGCACCTCACCTCACGCACTCCTCCTTGTCTTACAAGAAAACTTACTTCAGGGCCCTGATCCTTAGCAGCTGTTCCCCAACTAATATCTTCAACGTCGCCATCGCCATCGCCATAGGCACCATGATAGAGTCCTTAAACAACATCACAAACTCCGCAAGCCTCGTAACGAGTTGGCCTCCACACTCAAAAGCAGGAACAGATGCAAGTGGTATTCCAGTCTTCGGAATCTCCACTACCCATCCCAATCTGAGAGGCAACAATAAGAAGAAGAGGATGCCGAGTATCCGTTGTCAGGATTGCAGCACAGTTAATGAAAAAAGACTGCTGCAAGGATTTCTGTATCGTCGCCAATTGCTATTGGCATCCACCTCATTGCCCTTGAAACCCCAACAGATGCTGCCGGCTATGCCTCCTCCTCCTGGCAATCTGAAGGATTATCATAAGCTCGCAAACGCTGTGCAGGAAGCCCAAAAACTCAACAATTCGCGACATGGCAGACCGGAGGTGAATGATGTCGTCTGCCTCAGATCTCCGGAGCCATTAAGACCTCCAAACAGCAGGAGCGCAGATCAGCTTTCTGTCGTAGTTGCAGCCCCTTATGATCAAGAACTTCTTAGTCGCGAGATTAATGAAAAAGAAGTTGTTACAGCTCGGGTAAGAAGACCTGAAACAGTGAAGCTGAGATTGGAGGATAAGGAAGAGCAGGTGGTGTTACAAGGAATAAAGGTAACAGACGATAAGCCCTTGTGCTTCGACGTGTATATAAAGTTAGGGAATGAGCGTGACGAAGAAGAAGAATACGTGGGCACATTCAGTCACATGCCTCCTCCTCGCCGAAAGCAGCAGCGAGGGCGCCACAACAGTAAAACAGCATTTGACGGTCGTCATGAGCAGAAAAGAGTGAGAAAATGTTGTTTGAGGTTGGGAATGAATGACAGATTAATTGATCGACGGCCTCTTGATGTACATGAAGCAGAGACTGTAATTGTAAAATTAGTTCCAACGTTGAAAGTGGATGAAGATCCCATCAAAGTCGAGAGCATTTTCATAGACAATTCGTAAATGCGGATTTTGATCATACAGATTTAATTACTGTATATATCTCAATTGAATTCAATTAGAATTACAAAATTAACTGTACATCTATGTTGCGTTCTCAAAAATAAAAGTCAATTTTTTTCTGAGGTATGTTTCCCATTTTCTTGAGAGCAATTTAGGGAGGCTTCTTATGATACCGATTGTACCATCAAAACAGGGAATTGTAAAATTTAACTAGCATAAAATAATAATTATGTTTAATATCTCTTTATTTGGATAAATAATAATTAAATTTCAGTGTTTTCACCAGAGGTTCTAGAGTATCGAGTATTGTAGACTAATGTTAAAGCGTTGAAATCAATGCTATTATCATAATAGTGTGGAAAGGTTTCGACTATGTTCTAACTCTCATAGCATTTAATTTAAGGAAGATTAAGAAATGATTTTGGGATATTCTTATGGGAAATAATGGAAAAATCTTAATACTAATAACATTTAATTTAAGAAAGAAAATTTAAAAAAAGAAGTGTTGTTAAAAAATATTAGCTGATTTGGTTTTTTATTTTATTGAATTTTAAGAAAGAAAAATAAGAAATTACTTAAATTTTATTTATGGGCTCTCAAAAAGTTTGGAGTAGAGTTTTTATTTATGTGAAGGTTCATATTGTAACAGAAATAAAAATTTGGATAGAGTATGAGACCTCTTTGTTGTTTGGATAAGTGACTCCTTCTACCTATTAATTTAACTTTTAAAGTCTATAGAGGTATACATACCCAACCCATATTTAAACCTATGATCTCCTAAGAGGAAACACATATTTTTAACCATTAAGATCACTCAACATACATAAGTTAAATCAAAATAATGGAATAACCAATAGAAATAGTCTAAATAAATAAATGTTTCCTTAAAAGATCAGTTAATAAAAAAACAATTAATTTAAGAAATGATTTTGGTACTTGGAAAATATTCTCACCAATATGTAAGATTAACCCTTATTTTAAATAGTTTGACTTCCAACCATGGGTCACAAATCATTTGTGGTTATTCAAATAAATTAAAATATGTATTTACTAGGATTTCTATAT
Source organism: Pseudotsuga menziesii (assembly GCA_001517045.1). Lineage (NCBI taxonomy): Eukaryota > Viridiplantae > Streptophyta > Pinopsida > Pinales > Pinaceae > Pseudotsuga > Pseudotsuga menziesii. Next base: position 64,744 of record LPNX011162161.1, on the reverse strand, counting down.
ATATTTACAAATTCAACAAATCTAAACTTTATTAAGAGTTGAAATTGTAATTATGCAAAACAATAGAGCCATTTAAACCCTAATGTAATGATTTTTTTTTCTAAATCTAGTTAAATTCAAAATAAGATAATAATATCATCAATAATTTACATACTTGAAATTTTTACTATGCATGGTTTTGTTTCATTTATCATAACTCACAAATTTTGATCCTCAAAATAATCCAATTGCTCCAAACACCTTGGATTAATGTTGAGGTTTTTTTCTTATAAAGGCACTTTAGAATTACTTTTTGAACATAAAATTGCTTCCAATTTTCCAGTTTAGAGAAAAAAATAGCTTGTGCTACTTTTTTTAATTTCAAATTTTTGGAAGTTCAGTGCTTGTGTCTATGACACACTGGTGTAGTAATTACTAAAATCCATTGTACTCCCATAACTTAAAAAAAAAATCTCATTACTTGGTGTGGGTATACTTATCATGCAACCGTGCACTTATGTTTACAAAATGCATCGAAATGAAAGTTGGTGTAAAAATGCATGTATAAATATCCACTACCAAATGTAGTCAATATTTTCTACTACAAGGGATTTTGCGTAGGTTCTTTCACAGTGCATTTATCATTGTTACGCATCGATATCCCACTACTTCAAATTTTTTTGTTAATCGGTGTGTGTATACATATAACGCATTGGTGCGCTTGTGTTTATAAAACACACTGTAATGAATAATTGGGTATAATGCATGTATAAATATACGCTACCAAATGTAGCAAATATTTTCTCCTAAGGGGTCTTTTGCGAAGATTCTATCATGGTGTGTTTATCGTTGTTAAGCATCATTGCGTTTAGTCTGTGTGAGCGCACCGGTGCATGTATATTGTAAATGTTGGGTTTTTTTGGGTCCACTTGAAACTGGATATTCATCTCAAATTTTCTTTTAGTGAGTCAACCACACCAATTACAATATTTCATAGTATGTATATGTTGCTTAAACTCGCCTTGTTTTGACAAAATAGTTTCTAAACTATATTGGAAGTTATATATTGTAATATAGTTCTTGAAAAAAATTGGGGTTATAGAGATGTGATCCAAGTCGTTCCCAGGTGCACGCTAGAACAACAGTCAACTGAATGAGACGAGTTCTGTCATGGTAGAAGAATATAAGAAGAAATAGCAAAGCATGAAATACACTAGGTCGACAAGAAGTATGCGCACAGACAATATGTAAGAACTCAAACCAATTTATTACTTCTTGTCCATGAAAGATGGAGGAATCAGAAGGATGTATATTACATTAGTGTACATGCTTATATAGGATGCTCAGATGCTTGGGTGACTACCTGTTATGTTCAATTACAAAAGAAGTTATAACGGTTCAAAATTTCAACCATTGTAGATGACTAGAAGACAGAGCAATCATCAATATTGACAAAGCATGTTAATATTTTGTATGTCAAGGCGGACCTATTGAGGCAAACATGTCAAAGAGAACATGTCGAGGCAGACCTGTTAAGGTGAACTTGTCAAAGTGAACACCTCAAGGCGGACCTGTCGAGACGAACCTATCGAAGCAGTCAGAGTAGTCGAAGCAGTCGCAGTGCTAGACTTTGTTGAAGCTTGACAACCTTCCAACGGCTGGTTGGATCATTCCTCCTTCCTTAAGAAACAATGTTCTCCATTGTGTATTCGTTTAGGTGAGGAAACCTGTTGGCTACTTCAGTATAAAAGTACCATTTTCCTTGCGCGGGGAGTTGTCCAACTTTAGCCACTTGAAACAAGGGAATGGAGTTCATCCTTGTATGGTGTATGCATCCTCCCACAACGGTGTTGCAAAGAAGAGGTTCCTGAAAATTTGGATGTATGTCTTCGGGTTCTGTTGCTTGCAAGTTGTTTTGTTCCAACAATGGTGCATGGTATGGTTGAAGTAGATCTACATTGAAAATTGGATGTAGGAAAAGGCATGCAGGAATGTTTAGCTGAAAAGTGTTTTCTCCAATCTATTTAAGGATAGTGTATGGAACATATCGCAAAGCTTTCATCTTTCTGTATGGACCAGTGAAGCACTCCTTCTTTATATGGAACCAGACATGATCCCCAATCTGGAATGAATGAGGAATACAATGCTTGTTGTGTCGGGCCTTAGCTTTTGCATTAGCTTGTTGCAAAATTTCTTGTGCTTTCTTCTAAATGTTGTAGATTTGATCTCTGAACTTCAATGCTTTCTCCACTTCTTGTCCTTTGAAGTCAGTTTCGTTTGACTGTGTCGAGGAATTAATTAAGTCGATGGACGCTAGGGGTTGAAATCCATAACAGATCTCAAATGGACTCTTTTTTGTAGAGATGTGTTGAGCACGATTGTAGTTATGTTGTGTTTGTGCCAGAAATTATTTCCAGGCTATGAAGAAACAAGCCAACACAATCTCAAAAAACTCAATAAAGGAAACTAGGTTTTAGGGTTCCTAGTAGGTTTTTCTGGTTATACAGTTTGGAGACAAACAAGGAATACACTCATGAACTAAATAGCAACTGAATCATAAGCAAAGAAAGGCAAAGATGCATAATATATTCACCAAAATCCAACATAACATAATATTGAAGTTCATTCATAAAAGATAAGCATTACCAGCATACAAACATAGACCATCAATGAATTTATCAGTTAAGCAACTAAACAAGTTAAAACATGAATCCAACACACAAACTGAAGGGTGAAAAGGATCATATATTTCATAATTTTGCCATCAAATGCATATAAGAGTTATGTACTTCTAAGCTCATCAATAAGTCTAGTAGACCTCCTGAAGTCCTCCAAAAAATCCAACCCTTTGTTCTCTTTTTCCTCTTCCTAAATACTATTTCTCAAAAAATACTCTTCAATCAAGTCATCGATGGGATATTTGTCATATTACAATTTACAAAATAAAATATTGCTTCTAAAAACTTAACAAAAGTCTAACTAACTAAACTATTCCTCAAAAAATATAATCAACAACTGACTAACTTAACAAACTCAAAGGTCTTTTGCAGTCTCAGCTAGTAAGGCTATTCCATCCAAAGCTTGGGATTTCTTCCTAGCTCTCTTGTGTTCATCTTCCATATCAGCTACCCTTTTTGTGAGTTCTTCATTTTGCTGTTGCAAGTCTCTGACAGTCTGCTTCAGCTGTGTACATTGCACATCTATGCTTCTCTTTCTCTTCAGGGCCTCCTTAGAAACTGCTATTAGCTCTTGATAATGCTCATTTACTTCCTGCAGATCCTCTCTAAGTCTTCTGTTTGTAAGATCAACCCATCATTCACTTCCTGCATGTAGTCCATTTGATGTATGTATTGCTTGATGGCTCTCTGCAGGTTCTCCCTTTCTGAATCAACAGGCTTCCCTGTTGCAATATCCTGCATATCACTGGGCATCCATGGTATATTAAGCTTCCTGAAAATGTCTGCATCTTCTTCTAACAGATCTATAGAAATATCAGGAATACTAGGGTTTTCCTGAGTGTCTGTTTCCTTAGGTATAGTTTCATCTATTAACAGTTGGTCTTCATCATAAGAAACTTGAATTTCTTTTTCCTGCTATTTTTCCAACAGTTCATTTCTTAATTCAACAAATATTGCAGATAACTTAGTCTCGGTGTGACTTGAAACTTCTACTGACTGTAATGACTTTTTCTCTTTTGCAGGATGAAGAGCTGAACTTCTTACAGCAGCTTCTTTCTTCCCTTTACTGCTCACTTTGTCAATCTTTGGTTTTTCATCTAAAGAAACATCATCAAGAACAATCACCTCTTTGGTATTCAATCTAGGGTTAAGTAGTTTTTTCATACTCAACCTTAAATTATTTCTTGGCCTGGTTTTAGGCCTCCAAGCTGGGGCCAATTCTCCCATCATCTTCAAGCTTCGTCCTTGGTGTTTGACTGTAGCAAACTCCATGACTTCAACTCTGCTCTTCTTTTTCCTAGATCTGTCTGTCTTGTTTTCCAGAATGGAAAATTATTTGCATGTACCAGTCCTAGCTTCAGTTTTGGCAATGGATTCATCTTTCTCCAACAGATAACCTTCATCCTCTTATAGGATAGTGATTGGGCTTCTTTACCTGACTTGGATGTTTTCTTCTTTTACAACAATCTGCTCTGTGATAATAGTTTCCTCCTTTATAAAAGCTTCTACTGTTGCCCTAGTCTGTACAGGCTGATCCTCCTTTTTTGTAAACAGTGAATATTTATCTTTACTGTCAGCTGAAAACTTTTGAGGGTCATTGTCATCCTTCAAAGGCTCTAGTGCTTCTTCAAGTTTAATCTCTTTCTTGTCTTCAGACTTGGTTTTCTGACCTAGTTTCCTCACTAGGACTTTCCCTTTGTCTACATGTTTTTTGGTTTGCTGATCTTCTTGTTTAACTTGAAAACCAGACCCGAAGAGGAAGAAATCCCAGGTTTTTCCTTCACTCTGCAGGATAGTACTAATGATCAATTTAATCAGTCCATGGTGGAAAATGGATTGGGTAGTGTGATCCTGATGCCCCTTGACTCTACTTGACATCTTCTGTAAACTTTTAAACAAAAAGAAAGGTAGACTCATTTTGGATTCACCCACCAAATGTTGCAAGAACCTAAAATGGTATTTGAAGACATAGGCATATCTTCCCTCACAGGTGATATAACTTTGTAGGACTCTAATGGGTTCCACCCATTCATTTCTGAAATTTTGAATCAGTATTCCTTTACTCCAGTTTGGGGTAATGCCTGGTATAAGGTATCTTTGGGCATTAAAGGTGAAAGGAAACTTTTTGAACCACATTTCACCTTCATTTCTGATTCCTGTAGCTTCAGCAACTAGATCCGCTGTCAACTTAAACTTTAGAGTGTCAAAAACCACCATGTCCTGATTGTATCATTGTGCAAATTTATAGGATACCTCAGTGCTATAACCATCTATTCTCTTGAAAAAATCTAGCCACCCAGCCTTTTGGAAAATTTCTGCACATCCTGGGAATTGATCAATCCAGCTTAAGTTCATGGGCTCAGCCCTATTTGTTTTACCACTTTTACCCATCTGTTTTCAAGGGCTAAATTCTATGCACTTCTAGGGCTCTGTCAATGACCTAACAGCTGCTTTTTCCTCCTCAAACCTCTTAGGTTTTGATAATCAGCTCTCCTTAATCTTCCTTGACTGTTTTCTTTTTGTTCTTTTAATGCAGGGTAAGCTTTACCACAGGCTCAAGTGATTTAGGTCACAGAGTGCTCCATACTCTTCACTAAAACTACTGGTGAAACTTAGCTATCATTCAGTCTGTTCATTTAGATAATTAACCATCTCCAGAATGTATAACAACACCTGTGTATTGTGGTTATGTACAAAAAGCAACCCTTAATTCCTTCTAGTGCACTTATGAGCAATCTCTATGCAGAAAAGATTTTTCAAATGCCGGCTCCTTTGTTGTATTGTTTACAGGTATCAAACCAATTTGTGAAACTTGGATACCATAAAATGCACAGCTCTTCACCCTGTCATCCTTACGGGTTTTGAATAGATAATGGTTCGATGTACTGCTACCTTTCAACTTTCTACTTGCTAGAGCATGTCAAAACATCTTAAACATGTATCTCTTCAGCAGGAATTTTATTTAAAGGGATACCTTAATTCTTTCCTTAACCAATTTTAACAAAACAGACTTTACTGAGAAAACCCCAATTTAGCAGCCATTAACCAGTTATCGCGGAATACCTTATTTATGTCTTACTGTAGTCGCCTAAAATCAATTCCTGAGTTGTCTGATTGTCCAATTTAGCTATACAAGTGTCTTCAGGCGTCTAATTTGATTCTAGGTGGCAAAACAAGAAAGCCCTAAATGCTCTCTGCAACGGTGAAAGCCCTAACTCCCCTTCATAACTGCAGCTTCCGGATTTTGGGCAAATCTATTAGCTCCACCTAGTCTTTAGCTCCGTAATGCATGAATGGAGTAACTTCCTTTACATCAAATTCGGTCTGCACCTCTATCTGTCATGATACACTGCGTTCTAGATGATGATTACCACGATCTCTTCGTGCTGTAAACGCACCTTTTTTCATGATGATTACTAGAGCAACACGTATCAAAATCCTTAAAACATGCGATTAGTCACTTAGGAATCGAAATCATGTGAAAATTCAGCTTAAAAAACGGTGATTTCGATGCGCGCGATATTCTTGTAGCGCCGCTGTGTTAATTTTTCATGGTTGCGCTACAAGAATAATTTGAATTCGATTTTGGTGCTATTTTAACCATTTTTTCCAATTTGAACTAAATTTAAGTGATAAACTATGCTCTTAAAATATGTTTGTGGCATCCTTAATCAATATAAGTCCTATGGATCCCTTCAAATCCTAAAGAAACATAAAATAACAAAAAATCTAAGGGAAAAAAATCAAAATTTCATTTAAAAACCAAACATTTCCTAAAACAAGTAGAAAAACAAACCTAAGCAAATGAGCAAACTTGGAATAAAAATGCCAATCAAACTATAAAATTAAAAGAAACAAGTTCATGACTTAACATCTGGCTCCAGATGCGGGATGAATTCCTCCATGTGAGGCTTCAAGAACCTGTAGACCAGTGCCTTCTGTCTGCTATCTACTTGTCTGCAAAAATTCCATTGGGCTATGGAGTCTTTATTATGCTTCACTCACACCGGTATGTACAATGAAAAGTGAAAATTTCTTCAAAGACTGTAGAAATGCTTGAGGAATCGTCCATTGACTGGACTGGACAATTCCTCACCTTCTAGGGACTGCAGGATAAAAGTATTATTCTCCAAAACCTTAGACACTAGGAAAGGGCCAAACTAGAGGTTGTCAGATTTACCATGCTTACCTTTTTTCTCTTTCCTTTCATCCCACCTTAGAACCATATCACCAACTAAGAAAGTATTTTCTTTGATGTTCCTGTCAAATCTGCTTTTGATCTTCAATCTGTACAACTGTGCATTTTCATCCACCTTTTCCCTGCTCTACTGCAACTCTATTATTTCATAAATCCTTCTCTGCATATCATTTGGCTCCTCTTGGGAATTCTGGATAAACTTCATCACTGGGATTCCCAATTGAATAGGGAAAACTGCCTCTGTACCATAAACTAACTGAAAGGGAGAAGTTCCAATTGCTTGTTTCACTGCTATCATATCAGCCCATAACACATAATTCAGCATTAAATCCCATGATCTCTTGTTATTCTTGAGCAACTTCTTGATACTTTGAATGATGTTCTTATTTGAGGATTCAGCCAAACCATTACCCTGGGGATAGTAAGGAGTTGAATGCTTCAGTAGGATGCCATTCCTTTCACAAAATGCTTCCATTACTTTGGACTTGAAATCCTTTGCATTGTCAGTTACTAATTTCTGAGGACAGCTAAATCTACTAAGAATATTTTCTTCAATAAATTCCATGATAACTTTGTCTGTAGCATTCCTAGTAGGAATAGCTTCTACCCATTTGGTAAAGAAGTCTGTTGCAGTCAGAATCCAGCGGTGTTGTCCTGAGGAAGCTGGGTTTATTTCTTCAATAAAATCTAGACCCCATTGCTGGAAAGGAGCATTAACTGCAATAGGTTTCAGGGGCAAAGACAACAATTTATGTTTTCCAGCAAACTTCTGACAAGGGATACAGGCTCTTACCTACTGATAAACATCTGCAAACAAGGAGGGCCAATAATATCCATCTCTTAAAATTCTGTACGATGTTGTCTTCCAGTACTTGTGCCCTCCACAAGCACCCTCATGAGATTCAGAAATCACTCCAATTTTAGATTTATCCAAACATCTGAGTAGGATACCCCCTGGGTCCTTCCAGAAAAACTGCTCTTCTACTAGACAATACTTAGTAGCTTTAAGCTTTAAGGATCTAGCAGCTTTCCTATCTAAATGCTCATGATATTGAAAAAACAACAGAAAATAAACAATCTCTGCATACCATGTTGATGATGAATAATAATCCATGATCTTCTCTTTTTCCAGCAATGCTTGATCTTGTTCCTGAGTTATTTCTTCAGCCATAACATGAAATCCCAGAGCCTGACAATTTGATTCAGCTAGCAGCTTGGCTAAACCTTGTTCCTTGACAAGTTTGGTAGGTCTAATATCTACATCATACTCCATGATTTTAGCAATCCACCTACCTCTTTTTCCTTCACTATTAGGTTGTGTTAACACATCTTTTACAGCAGCATTAGGTACAAATGAAATAACTTTAGAATGCAGCACATAGATTCTGAAAAATTTTAAAGCCTTTACCATAGCATAGGCCTTCTTTTCTAAGATACTGTACTTCAATTCAGAATCTTTGAGAGTTTTACTGAAGAATGCAATAGGCTGCTCCAGTCCTTCTTTATTTTTTTGCAATAAAACAACTGCTATTGTATCTTATGATGCAAATGAGAATGTAAGAAACTCTCTGGTAAAATCTGGGCTTACTAATACAGGAGCTTCAATACGAGCCACTTTAATTTTCTCAAATGCACTCTTTGCCTCAGTGGTCCACCTGACTTCTTGATCCTTTTTCAGCATGGTTGTGATTTGTTTGATAGTTTCAGCAAAGTTGGGTATAAACCAACGCAGAAAATTGATTTTACCAATGAATAATTGGACATCTTTTTTACTCCTTGGTAAACTTATCTTCAATATAGCTTTTACCCTTTCAGGATCAATTCTTATGCCATTAGCAGACACCAAATGACCAAGCAATTTACCCTCCTACACAACAAAGTGTGACTTCTTTGGATTCAAGGACAGGCCAAATTTTATGCATTTTAGGAAAGTCTATTTCAAATGCTTCAAATGTTCGTCATCTGACTGTGAGAAAACAGTAATATCATCCAAATAGATTACCACAAACTTATCCTTTTCTTTGACAAAAGCAATATCCATAGCCCTCTGGAAGGTATCTCCAGCATTCATTAAACCAAAGGGCATCTTGTAATACATAAAAGTCCCCCAGGGAGTTGTAAAGGTTGTCTTCTCCTTATCATCAGGATGCATAGAGATCTGATTGTGCCCTGAGAAACCATCAACCATTGAGATCCTTTGTGCCCCAACAACCTTCTGCAATATTTGTTCAATCTTAGGCAGAGGATAGTTATCTTTTAATGAAGATCTGTTTATATTTCTGAAATCAACACACAACCTGATTTCTCCATTCTTTTTTCTGACAGGAACCAGGTTAGCCACCCATGAAGAATACCTGAGAGGCACTATGATCTTTGCATCCAACAGCTTCTTCACTTCTTTTTCAATAACAGGAAACAAAGCTGGATTAATCCTCCTTAGTTTCTGACGAAAAGGTTTGACATTTGGTTTTAAAGGGACCTTATGCTGTATGATTCCTATATCATAAATTCTTAGTTCCTCATAAGACCATGCAAAAACATCTACATGCTCCTTTAACAGTTTGATATACCTGTTTCTTTGTTCAACTGTAAGTGATTTAGAAATTTTGACCATTTTAGGATGTTCTGCAGAACCAATATTACACTCTACCACATTCTCTTCCGAAGACTGAACAACAGGCTTTGAAAGTGTATCATCCTTTTTAAATATTTTTTCTAGAGGTACCAAACCTTTTGGGATGAATTTGCTTTTAAGTTCAATTATTTTATGACCTACTATCTCATCTTCAGCAATCTCATCCAACTGTTCATCCCCTTCATCTTCCTCTTGATCAATCAGGGAATTTGAAAACTCATGAGTAAGCTCAAGAAATCTCTTAATTTCAATGTCATCTTGGAATACTTTTCATTGCTTTACATTGTCAGGTACACATGGTCTATACCTCACCTCTATGGGATACCTTAACTGAGTGGTCTTGGGGATTCTGAAATGTGTGGCAGCCAAGGCCAATGAATCTGCAATCTGATTATGGTCTCTTGGGATATGAGTGATATTAAATGCTATAAAATAATTTTCAAGCATATCCCATATCTCATTTCGATAAACTTTCAGCAAACCTTGCTTCACTTGATAGGTGCTCTTCACCTGCTGAACAACTAATTCGGAGTCTCCAAATGCAACAATCTGCTGAATGCCCAAATCTTTAGCAGCTTTTAATCCCAGTAGCAAAGCTTCATACTCAACAGTATTGTTTGTAGTAATAAACTCCAACTTATACATGAGCTTTACTATTTCACCTCCGGGGGATATGAGAAGAACCCTTGCACCTGCACCTTCCTTACAAGAGGAACCATCAAAATATAATTGCCACAGTTCATCATCTTCTTCTCTGCTGCATTTTACTGGCTATTCTTTCTCAACTTGTAACAAGCCAATAGGATTGTCTTCCTCACTGAAATGTAACATGCAAGTACCAAGGTCTTTATCAATAGCATACAGTGGATGATTGGTAGGGTTCTTGTCATCTGTCACAATGTAAGCAAACTGCAACTCTCTGTACAACCTTCTGTTTTCTCCACCAAACACAGGAATGGTAGCATATGATAGATCCATTTGTAAGGTCCCACCAACCTTCTTTGCCCAAGAACTAGAAAGAAGTAACCAAAACTTCGGTGTAATATCAGCTACCACAACATCCATTATCACACTTTTCATAGGTAACTGAGCCAGGCTGACAACCATGTCCTTTATTACACCTAAACACTTCACTACTCGGGAATCAAATGCATACAGATCATGGTAAGGTTTCGTAATACTCAGCCCTAAAGCCTCCATAACAGCCTTTGGCATCAAATTGTGTGAAGCTCCCGAATCTAACAAACAATTGTGTATCATCTGTTCATGGAATGTCAAGGTTATGTAGAATGGAGGTGAAGCACCTGCTTCATTTTCACTCTTTTCAGCCAAGGCTGATCCATTGAAAATCCTAGGGTTTTCTTCTTGCAAATTTACTGTGTCTGAAATAGGCTGATTGTTTGTTGAATTCATCACTTTCAGGACTGTTTATTTATATGAAGGATTTTTTATTAATTCAGTTTAAGGTACAGGAATCTTTAACTTTCCTAATTCATTCTCCAAACTAAAATTCTGGACAGTTTTATTTACCTCTTCAACCTCTGTAGTCTTCTTTGGTTTTTCTGGAACTTGCTTTTTCTCTGTCACAGGATCTGATGCTTGTTTAGCAGGGACAATTGCTTTCTTCTTTGGGGCTTGTACCACCTATTTTGGACCTGATCTCAGATTTATAGTCTTCTTGAGCTTATTTTGATGGACAACAGCAATTACAGCAATCTTTTCTAAACCTAAATCATCCTCAGTTTCAAACATGTCAGCATCATAATATTCTGCATTTAGAAATTCTTCCTCAGTGACAAAACCCCCAGACAATCCCTCTCCAAAATGATTCATATCTTGATCAGTCACTTCAAAGATTAGCTCATCATCAACTTCTTCCTCATCAACTACATTGTTCTGAAGAGGTGGTGGAACTCTTTGGTCCTCATTTTATCTCCTTTCTCGCTGGATATCATTATTCCTTCATTCTCTGGGCATGAAACGGGGAGCAAATTGCCTTTTGAACTGATTCTGATTATTTGGATTTCGTTCACCTTCTGGAGCAGGCTTGCTGGAATTTTTCTCAAGCTCTAATTTGTTCAGTTTTGCAGTCAGAACCTTCACCAACTTATCCATTTCATCAATTTTCCCTTCTGTAGTAAGTGAAGATGAACCTCCTGGAGTTTCTTCCTTCTTTCCTTTTCTTTCATATAGCTGTTGAGTTGTTTCCTTCTTTAGTCTATTTGAAGCCAGTATGTTAGATTCTACCTCTAGTGCTGCATCCTGCATGTTCAGTAAAGAGATAGGTCTCCTCTCTCTCAGTAACAAAGAGAATTCATGATCAAAAGCATTTGCATATGTCAGTTTAGCTGATGTTTCAGTAGGCTTTATTTCTGCAGGAATTCTACTGTACATCTTATTTAACCTTTTTGAAAAATCTGCAACAGTTTCTTCCTTTTTTCTCCTAAGGGCACCAAACTCAGTTATGTAGTATGTATGGTCTTTGTTGTCACCCCATTGTCTCATGAAGAGATCATGAAGTTCTTCAATGAGAGTGATAGAATTAGTAGGCAACTCTCTAAACCATTTCCTCACATCACCATCAAGGCTCTGAACAAACATTATCATCCATACATCCTTAGCCTCAATGTTTTGGTTATCAGCATAGCTAAGGAAAGCTTCCCAATGTTCTTCAACTGTGGTTTTCCCCTGTCCATTAAACCTAGGAAGATATTTTTGATAGTCACCCCCTGACAGTGCATTTAAAGGCTGAGGCAAGACCAATGGTGCATATCTGGCTACAACCATCCGGTCCATCATATCTATGGGCTGATTTTGGGCTGCCATTTTTGGACTGACTAACTTTGATGATGAAGAAGTTTGATTGGAACCTAGTTGAAAAGGATTTTTACCTAGTTTCAGCTGAAAAAGAGGTATCTTACCAAGAGAAGCAGTTTTGGATTTCTTGAAGGATTGAGGATTAGTAAAAACTTGGAAACTACTATCAGGGATAATAGCCTTTAACCAAGGTGAGTTTTCTTCTTCTTTTTCTAACAAAGCTGAATGTGATAAACCACCCAACTAATCAGGGTCACACAGGGCTGGTAAAGATTGAGACCTTCTAACTTTTCTTGATGTCTTTAATATATGTTCAGGGTCTGAAACACCTAAATGCAATGGTGAAGTAGGTCTGTTCCTGGTTCCCACTCCTCTAGTAGCCACTGTGTCAAATTTGGTGAAAAATAGCCTTAAAGATGTGCTGGTTTAAGTTCACCTCTTAAAACCAGAAAAATGATAAGTATCCCAGGGAAAAAAAAAGATTCAACTTCATTCCCCGGCAACGGCGCCAAAGATGTTTGTGCCATAAATTATTTCCAGGCTATGAAGAAACAAGCCAACACAATCTCAAAAAACTCAATAAAGGAAACTAGGTTTTAGGGTTTCTGGTAGGTTTTTCTGGTTATACAGTTTGGAGACAAATAGGGAATACACTCATGAACTAAATAGCAACTGAATCATAAGCAAAGAAAGGAAAAGATGCATAATATATTCACCAAAATCCAACAGAACATAATATTGAAGTTCATTAATAAAAGATAAGCATTACCAGCATACAAACATAGACCAACAATGAATTTATCAGTTAAGCAACTAAACAAGTTAAAACATGAAGCCAACACACAAACTGAAGGGTGAAAAGGACCATATATTTCATAATTTTTCCATCGAATACATATAAGAGTTATCATACTTAGCTCATCAATAAGTCTAGCAGACCTCCTGAAGTCCTCCAAAAAATCCAACCCTTTGTTCTCTTTTTCCTCTTCCTAAATACTATTTCTCAAAAAATCAATTAGGGTTGAAACCCTAACTGCTCTTCAGTCAAGTCATCGATGGGATATTTTTCATATTACAATTTACAAAATAAAATATTGCTTCTAAAAACTTAACAAAAGTCTAGCTAACTAAACTATTCCTCAAAAAATATAACCAAGAACTGACTAACTTAACAAACTCAAAGGTCTTTTGCAGCCTCAGCTAGTAAGGCTATTCCATCCAAAGCTTGGGCTTTCTTCCTGGATCTCTTTTGTTCATCTTCCATATCAGCTACCCTTTTTGTGAGTTCTTCATTCTGTTGTTGCAAGTCTCTGACAGTCTGCTTCAACTCTGCACATTGCACATCTGTGCTTCTCTTTCTCTTCAGGGCCTCCTTAGAAACTGTTATTAGCTCTTGATAATGCTCATTTACTTCCTGCAGATCCTCTCTAAGTATTCTATTTGCTAATATCAACCCATCATTCACTTCCTGCATGTAGTCCATTTGATGTCTGTATTGCTTGATGGCTCTCTGCAGGTTCTCCCTTTCTGAATCAACAGGCTTCCTTGTTGTAGTATCCTGCATATCACTGGGCATCCATGGTATATTAAGCTTCCTGAAAATGTCTGCATCTTCTTCTAACAGATCTATAGAAATATCAAGAATACTAGGGTTTTCCTGAGTGTCTGTTTCCTTATGTATAGTTTCATCTATTAACAACTGGTCTTCATCATAAGAAACTTCAGTTTCTTTTTCCTGCTATTGTTTCAACGGTTCATTTCTTAATTCAACAAATATTGTAGATAACTTAGTCTCGGTGTGACTTGAAACTTCTACTGACTGTAATGACTTTTTCTCTTTTGCAGGATGAAGAGCTGAACTTCTTACAGCAGCTTCTTTCTTCCCTTTACTGCTCACTTTGTCAATCTTTGGTTTTTCATCTGAAGAAACATCATCAAGAACAATCACCTCTTTGGTATTCGAGCTAGGGTTAAGTAGTTTTTTCATACTCAACCTTAACTTATTTCTTGGCCTGGTTTTAGGCCTCCAAGCTAGGGCCAATTCTTCCATCATCTTCAAGCTTCTTCCTTGGTGTTTGACTGTAGCAAACTCCATGACTTCAACTCTGCTCTTCGTTTTCCTATATCTGACTGTCTTGTTTTCCAGAATGGAAAATTCTTTGCATGTACCAGTCCTAGCTTCAGTTTTGGTAATGGATTCATCTTCCTCCAACAGATAACCTTCATCCTCTGATAGGATAGTGATTGGGCTTCTTTGCATGACCTGGATGTTTTCTTCTTTTACAGCAATCTACTCTGTGATAACAGTTTCCTCCTTTATAAAAGCTTCTGTTGTTGCCCTAGTCTGTACAGGCTGATCCTCATTTTGTGTAAACAGTGAATATTTATCTTTACTGTCAGCTGAAAACTTTTGATGGTCATTGTCATCCTTCAAAGGCTCTGGTGCTTCTTCAAGTTTAATCTCTTTCTTGTCTTCAGACTTGGTTTTCTGACCTAGTTTCCTCGCTAGGACTTTCCCTTTGTCTACATGTTTTTTGGTTTGCTGATCTTCTTGTTTAACTTGAAAACCAGACCAGAACAAGAAGAAATCCCAGGTTTTTCCTTCACTCTGCAGGATAGTACTAATGATCAATTTAATCAGTCCATGGTGGAAAATGGATTGGGTAGTGTGATCCTGATGCCCCTTGACTCTACTTGACATCTTCTGTAAACTTTTAAACAAAAAGAAAGGTAGACTCATTTTGGATTCACCCACCAAATGCTGCAACAACCTAAAATGGTATTTGAAGACATAGACATATCTTCCCTCACAGGTGATATAACTTTGTAGGACTCTAATGGGTTCCACCCATTCATTTCTGAAATTTTGAATCAGTATTCCTTTACTCCAGTCTGGGGTAATGCCTGGTATAAGGTATCTTTGGGAATTAAAGGCGAAAGGAAACTTTTTGAACCACATTTCACCTTCATTTCTGATTCCTGTAGCTTTAGCAACTAGATCCACTGTCAACTTAAACTTTAGATTGTCAAAAACCACCATGTCCTGATTGTAGCATTGTGCAAATTTACAGGATACCTCAGTGCTATAACCATCTATTCTCTTGAAAAATCTAGCCACCCAGCCTTCTGGAAAAGTTCTGCACATCCTGGGAATTGATCAATCCAGGTTAAGTCTGTGGGCTCAGCCCTATTTGTTTTACCACTTTTACCCATCTGTTTTCAAGCGCTGAATTCTATGCACTTCTAGGGCTCTGTCAATGACCTAACAACTGCTTTTTCCTTCTCAAACCTCTTAGGTTTTGATAATCAACTCTCCTTAATCTTCCTTGACTGTTTTCTTTTTGTTCTTTTAATGCAGGGTAAGCTTTACCACATGCTCAAGTGATTTAGGTCATAGAGTGCTCTATACTCTTCACTAAAATTGTTGGTGAAACTTAGCTATCATTCAGTCTGTTCATTTAGATAGTTAACCATCTCCATAATGTATAACAACACCTGTGTATTGTGGTTCTGTACAAAAAGCAACCCTTAATTCCTTCTAGTGCACTTATGAGTAATCTCTGTGCAGAAAAGGTTTTTTAGATGCCAGCTCCTTTGTTGTATTGTTTACAGGTATCAAATCAATTTGTGAAACTTGGATACCATAAAATGCACAGCTCTTCACCCTGTCATCCTTACAGGTTTTGAATAGGTAATGGTTCGATGTATTGCTACCTTTCAACTTTCTACTTGCCAGAGCATGTCAAAACATCTTAAACAAGTATCTCTTCGGCAGGAATTTTATTTAAAGGGATACCTTAATTCTTTCCTTAACCAATTTTAACAAAACAGACGTTACTGAGAAAACCCCAATTTAGCAGCCATTAACCAGTTATCGTGGAATACCTTATTTATGTCTTACTGTAGTCGCCGAAAATCAATGCCTAAGCTGTCTAATTGTCCAATTCAGCTATACAAGTGTCTTCAGGCATCCAATTTGATTCCAGGTGGCGAAACAAGAAATCCCTAAATGCTCTCTGCAACGGTGAAAGCCCTAACTCCCCTTCATAACTGCAGCTTCCGGATTTTGGGCAAATCTCTTAACTCCACCTAGTCTTTAGCTCCGTAATGCATGAATGGAGTAACTTACTTTACATCAAATTCGGTCTACGCCTCTATCTGTCATGATACACTGCGTTCTAGATGATGATTACCACGATCTATTCATGCTGTAAATGCACCTGTTTTCATGATGATTACTAGAGCAACACGTATCAAAATCCTTAAAACATGCGATTAGTCACTTAGGAATCGAAATCATGTGAAAATTCAGCTTAAAAAATGGTGATTTCGACGCGCGCGATATTCTTGTAGCACCGCTGTGTTAATTTTTCATGGTTGCGCTACAAGAATAATTTGAATTCGATTTTGGCGCTATTTTAACCATTTTTTCCAATTTGAACTAAATTTAAGTGATAAACTATGCTCTTAAAATATGTTTGTGACATCCTTAATCAATATAATTCCTATGGATCCCTTCAAATCCTAAAGAAATGCAAAATAACAAAAAATTTAAGGGAAAAAAATCAAAATTTCATTTAAAAACCAAAAATTTCCTAAAAGAAGTAGAAAAACAAACCTAAGCAAATGAGCAAACTTGGAATAAAAATGCCAATCAAACTATAAAATTAAAAGAAACAAGTTCATGACTTAACATGTTGTATGTATGGAAGGTTGTCATCCCATGTTTGACGATTCTTGTGGTTGTACATGCGAAGCAATTCTACGACTAAGTGATTTACAACTTTCGTCTATCCATCTATCTATGGATGGAAGGCTATCGACAAAGAAAGACTCGTGTCGAGCTTGTTTCCAGAGAGTATTCCAAAAGGTGCTGAAAAATCTAGCATCTCTGTCAGAAATAATGTTCGTTAGGAGGCCATAATGTGTCCACACATGTTCAAAGAAGAAATGTGCAGTTTGTTGTGTTGTCGTAGTCTTCTTGCATGGTATGAGTATAGCCATCTTGAAAAATCTGTCGACTACTACAAATATCATGTCATGCTGATGTTTGGTAGTAAAATAACTCGTCAAGTAGTCCATAGAAATAGATTCCCATGGTCGACTAGGAACTGGAATGGGTGTGTACAGTCCATGTCGTTGATTCGACGGTTTAGCAATGGCACAAACCATGCACGATCGAATGTACTCGATACGTCATATTTAAGTGAAGTCCAGTAGAAATTGTTTTGGAGGATAACAAGTTTTTTGTGACTCCAAAATGTCCTGCAGTCCTGATGTAGTGTGTGTCCCCAATGATATTCGGTCAGTGCTCACTGGTCGGTACACAAAGCTGTCCATGCTTGTATATTAAGGTTTCCTTCGGGAAGTAGTCGGTAGTAGACAACGTGTTGGTCTGAAGCTGTTGATAAATTGCAAAGAAATTGCAGTCTACCAAATACAATTATGGCCAAGTAGTTGTGTCATAACCTTGCATACTCATCACTATAGACAATAGAGTAATGGGTGGCCTGTTGAGACAATTAGTTGCGGCATTGGATTTTCCTTTCCGATACTTAATTACCAACTGAAATTGTTAAAGGTAATTAATCCACTTTAGTTGTCGAGTTTTTTGTAGTTTTGACTAGGATGGAGCGAACTGCAATGGTTTATGGTTAGTGAGGATGATCGTTTCCTTTCCAAGAATATAGTGTCTCCATTGCTTAAGATCTTGCACAATGGCATATAGTTCTTTCTCATACATCGAGTACCTTCTAGCAGTGTCGCTGAAACTCTCGGAATGAAATGTGACTCGGTGACCTGACTAAGTGATCACTACACCAAGGGCATAGTCCGATGCATCTATCTCAATCTCAAAGGGCTGATACAAATCAGGTAACACAAGTACTGGTGCAGTAAAAAGCTTGTTTTTGAGTTGTTCAAAAGCTTCTTGTTGTGTCAGTGTCCATTTGAAGACAATTTTTCCATTTCCTTTCATCAACCGATTCAAAGGCCATGTGATGTGGCTGAAGCAAGTATGAATCGTCGATAGAAATTTTCCAAACCAAGAAAACTTCTTAGTTCACGAATGTTTTGAGGAATGGGCCATTCTTTGAGGACATGTACTTTTTTTGGGTCAACATGAATGCCTGCAGAGTCAATTACATACCCCAAATATTAGATGTTGATCATCACAAATGAGCAATTGTCCATGTTCAGATATAGTCGAAGTTATTTGAGAGTGTCAAAAACTTGTCCAAGTTGTTTGAAATGTTCTTCCCATGATCGATTGAAAATCAAGATATCATCGAGATAGAAAATGACACACTTATCGATGAAAGGTCATAGAAGGTCATCCATACATCTCATGAAGGCTGCAGGTGCATTGTTTAAGCCAAAAGGCATGACTAACCATTCAAAGAATCCTTCTTTGGTCTTGAAATTCATTTTCAATACATCGGTGGACTCGATTGGAATCTGGTGGTATCCTGCCTTGAGGTTGAGTTTTGTAAATAACTTAGCACCTTTCAGATTGTCAATGAGTTCATCAATCCGTGGAAGAGTGTATATGTTCTTCACTGAAATTTTGTTGAGAGCCCGATAATTGATGCACATGTGCCAAGTCTTATCTTTCTTTGGAACTAAGATGACTGGACTTTCACAAGGACACGAGCTGGGGAGGATATGACCCTTGTCGATCAAATCCTAGATTCGCATGAGAATCTCTTCATTTTCGAGAATGGATCTTCTGTAAACAGATGCATTAGGTAATGAAGAACCAAGAACAATTTCAATGGAGTTTTTTACTTGGAAATGCAGAGGTACTTCATTGGGTGCTTGAAATATGTTCTGGTATTCTTCAAGAATGTGGTCGATCTGTTCTTGTTGTCGGGAGTTGCGCTGGTTGGTGAGTCGACTTATTTCTACATTCTTCCTGGAATGTTGAAGCATTATCATGATTAATGCAAACTTTTGAGCATGTTTGATAATATTCTTTGTTTGCTTGGAAGATGTCATAGAAACCGTTGATGTGGGTTGTCTCTCTGGTATGCCATACCATTGATTCCATATTTTGACAATCACCTTCTGAGGCCGTGACTAATATGCACCGTGTCGATCTCATAGGTATAGTTTCTCGAACAAGGCATCGACTATGGAAAGCGGTGCTACGTCACAGAGTACTTCATCTTCAAAAGGATTAATAAAGTAGGCAAGTCATCATTGGCGTGTGATCCTTAGTTCCTTCCCATCCTTCATCCAATAGATATTGTAAGGCTGAGGATGTGGAGTGGTGACAAGACCTAATTTCTTCACAAGATCTTCAGAAACGAAGTTATCCATTATACACAATTAGATATAATGGATTTTTCTGAACCCATATCCGTGTATGGAATAGATGATTGTGTTCCTCCTCATCGATGATAGTCGAGGCTATCAGAGTGGTTAAAGTCAAATCCAAGAGGATCGATGCTTTTGGATCAAATTCTACAAGGGTTTTGTCAGACAAGTCGGATGTCGACAATTTTTCCAAAAATGTCTTATGAGCTTTGCAATATGACGTATCATGCCATGTTGAACTGTGATAATCACACCATTTCTCGATAGGATCTTGTTTGTTGCGATCCCTCTTGTCTTTCTGAAATTTATTCTTTTGATGATCGTGCTTTGGCGGAGTTAGCTAAGAAGGGTTCTTGAACTTGTTAGAGTCGGCTGGTGACTTCTTGTCGGATGTTCGACATGTTGGATTGTTCATGAAACGTGTTTTTCCTTTCTGTTTAGCTTCAAGCTTGCTAGCATAATGAAATACATCCAAAAGAGTACTGACAGTTGGAAACTCCATATCTTGTTGAATGTACGGGGATAAACTGCTGATGTACTTGAGGACAATCAATTTCTCTTCTTCTCTGACTCTAAATATAGCCATGAGTCGAAAAAACTCCTCGGTGTAACTCTATACGGACTAGTCTTTCCATTTCCTTAGTTGTTGCCACTTCTTATAATGTTGTTCAAGATACTTGGGCAAGTAGAACTCCTTTCGGACATATTCGACAAATTTTACCCATGTGTTTATGGGGTCGTCTTCTTTTTCCATCTTTGTCGATAGATTCTCCCACCAACAGTGTACAGAGGTTGACATTTTTAAGGATGCAATGGTGATATTTTCTGCTTCGGAGAGTTAATTCACTGAGTAGTAAGATTCCAGTTGTTGCACCCAATTGTCGATAGATTATGCGTCAATATTTCCTTCAAGTTTCAGTATGTCCAAATTCATTTTCACTTTGAAGGGGCTTGTTGTCGCTCCTGACCGACGTGCGTGTGTCAAAGCCGAAAATTAGGCACACTCGCCTGATGGCAACTACAGAAAAGATTAGCCACTGTCACCATGCTTCTCTCTTCCTCGCTTCAGGTTGGCTCTTCTCCAACTCAAGTGGGGCATCCCTAATGTTAATATCACTAAGGTAGGAAACAAAGGCGAAGAAGATGATTAGAAGAGGCTGCCTTAGAGAAATGGTTGTAGCATAAGAGTATTTGAATGGTTGATGGAAGGAGGGACGAATCAAACCCCACTAATGGACTAGTGTCGGTATACGTAAAGGGATAAATGGAGTCAAGGGAGAATCCATGAGGGCCTTGTGTCAAAAGGGAAGCTACTAGATCCTCTTCTTCCTAAACGTAGAAGATGCGCTATGCAAACAAAGGAGATTCTACACAATCAAACTTGGTAAAATCTAAGCATCAAACCCATGCATGCACTCTCACAAAGGGGAAATGCTAGCGACTGCTAGGATTTCCACCTTCCAATTGGATGGTAGCATCTATTTATGGTCCCTAATTCAAACATATAAAGGAAAATCCTCTAGCAACAAATGCCCAATAACACAAGTTTACGCCACACACCATAGAGAGCACTCAACTGAAAACCATGAAAACCAAAACAATAATTTTTCTATTAATCCCTGGGGTAAAATCCTCCCAGTGTTTCCATGCATTACAATGAAGAAGATCTATTCTTTTATAGGCCAAAAGGCTCTTTCATAAGATAAAGTAAAGAACAATAAAACAAATTAAAAAAATGAAAAAATGAATTGAGCTCCACTTTTTCCTCCACAAAAAACTACTTGACTATTACATTCATTGAAGTGTACCTACTACCTTGACTAAATTGAAACAACCCACTTTAACCAAAGATAAATACAAATAAAAGGGTCACTTTCAAATAGAAAAACTCCAGATCAATGTAGCCCCTAGCCCACATGAAAGAAAGTGCTGATGAAAACTCCTTGCTAAAATATTCGTGGCATATCCATAAAGACTCGGGTTTCCACTCAACACATGGTTGCCACTCAACAGGATAGATATGTGGGCCCATAACAAGTTGCTCCTAGCTCCACGCAGTAATGGGTTACCTCGAGCAAAAATAAAAGACTGTGTGAAAGTCGTAATCAGTTGCCAGATGAAAACGTTGATCTCAATCAATATTTTAACTTCAACCATGTTTTACTGAACCCTGAGTTTGATACGGGTGATTGACATTGTATCAGGTGGAAGAGCTACATGTCGCTTTCTATTGCCAACCTCCTACTACAGTGAAACTGCCACAAATTATTTATTTTTTGTTTCCAATGCTCCATGTATAATCCTAACTCTTTGGCCTTCTCAAAATGCCAGCATTTCGATTTTAAAGAATGTCCAGACTGCCATAGTTGTGGTTCCAAGATTTGTTATGTAGTTGGCTGCCAATGTCAATGATATGGAACTGGTCGTTGATATGTTTAGAAAATTTGATCTCATTCTGAATGAGGTACGGATTCTATCTCAAGTGAATCGCGGGAATTTGGTTCAATTAACAAGATGTTGTGGTGATATGGAGGAACCCCTCCTAGTCTCCAAGTACATTCCCAATGAGACATTATTCAATCATCTCCATAGAGAGTTTTTTTCTCGACTGGAGAAAGCACTTGAGTATTCCTCTCTAGACTGCAGAAGCCCTGGCTTATCTCCACTTCTCTGCCTTCCCTCCAATATATCACAAAGATGTAAAGTCTAAAAACATTTTACTTGGAAATAATTTCAATATGAAGGTTTCATATTTTGGACTATCCTTTCTAGCGGAGACAGACCTGTCTCACATATCCACATGCGTTCAAGGGATGCTTGGCTATTTGGATCCCGAGTATTTTAGAAATTACTAGCTCACTAATAAGAGCAATGCCTATAGTTTTGGTGTCATTTTGCTAGAGTTGGTAACATCGTCGAAGGCCTTTGATTTTTGCAGGGAAGCTGATGATGTGAATCTGGCAGCGTATGTGCTTAGCAGATTGGAACAAGGAAAGCTCTGAGATTCATAAGATAATGATATCTAGTGCATTCATAAGAAAAAAAAATTGACTCTGAGATTCCTTTTTTTTGCATGATGCTGAATACACTAGATATTGCATTAGTGCCATATATCTTTGCTAAAAACCACCTCTGGTGTATCCCATTACTTCCTTTCCTTTTTCTTTAAAAATTGAACATGTTGATGTGTTTGTAGGCCATGGAAGGCTGTATTTCGGCTGAAGATGAAACCTGAGCAGAAACTAATGCATGAAAACTCACGATCTTCTCCTTCTACTCTGTGGACAACTCGATCAAAATGGGGTAGTAATAGGGCTGATTTTATTGGAGTAATGTCGTGTCGAGGATTCCCCGAAGATCAAAGTGACTTGCATGAGAATATTTCTGAACTGGGCGAACATTTTGGTTTGTTGGAGAGCCAGTTATTTTTCTTTGAGTTATTCTGTCTCATCAGTTCCATGTCTATTGTCTTCTTATTCGACCATCTTTTCTGAAGTCAAAGGAAGTGTCTACTTTTGTTATTGAGTTTACAAGTGTGTTTTAACAGGCATAAGTTAAATAACTTCGATGGAAGTGCTTATGTAATTTAAGCTATGAACAAGAACTTTCTATGATACCAATGATTTAGGCCGTGCCTAGGTGCACATTGGGGAAAACAATCGATTGAATGAGTTGAGTACTATTATGGCAAAAGCATATAAGAAGAAACAAGAAATATGGAAATACACTAGGTCGACAAGAAGTATGCGCACATAAAATATGCAAGAATCCAAACCAATTTATTACTTCTTCTCCATGAAAGATGGAGGAATCAGGATGTATATTACATTAGTGTACATGCTTATATAGGATGTTGATACGCTTGGGTGACTACCCATTTCATTCAGTTACAAAAGAAGTTATAACGGTTCAAAAGTTCAACCGTCGTAGACGACTGGAAGACAGAGAAATCGTTGATATTGAAAAGCCATGTTGGTATGATGTATGTCTTGGAGGACCTGTCGACGCGAACTTGGAAAACTTGTCAAAGTGAACATATCAAGGCGGCCCTATCAAGGATAACCTATTGAAGCGAATATGTCGAGGTGGATCTGTTGAGGAAAACCTGTCAAAGCAGTCAGGGTATTCGAAGTAGTCAAAGTGCTATAATTTTTTTAAGCTTGACAACCTGCCAACTGTTGGTTGGATCAAGACGTATATTAATTATTGATTTGGATCAATTGTAGGGAGAAAAATATGTAGTATCAAATGGCCAATTCTTCAGATTCCATCTCATTCCATCATGTTCAAAGTTCAACGAGTTCTCCCTTTCCATCCCCAGTAAGTTCAAGTTTTATTTATATTTTTCTTATTTATTTGAATTTATGTTACATATCCATGTGAATTTCAATATCAAATTATTCTTTATTGTAGAATCCTAATTCAAGTTTGAGTTCAAATGCACAAGACACTCCACCATCTTCAAAATTTCGTAATCTCTTATCAGGAGCAAGATACAGGAAGATGTTCATAGATGAAAATGGGGAGTCGCTTTACCCTGCAAATTGTAACATGTCATCTTCCAGCCGCAATCCTGGTTCATCGACGATAATTCATTATGAGCTAGAACTCTTTTGTGACACCCAAATAGTTTTTATTTGTTCAAAATGTAAGGGTTAAAGGAGAACCCTCAATGTGTCACACTCACCCATTACACCAATGATAGTGTTGGCCCTGGGAAAAGACAAGAAAAGATAAACATAATCTTATTTAGAAGGATGGATATTTTCGTCACAAGATGAGCAAATATCGTGACAGAAGAAGCTACAAAAAAGGAGGAGAAAAGCAAGTCGAAACGAGGATTTTGACCTATTTTTGGTGAAAAATTAGTTAGACTAATAGTCCACTATTGGGAATAAAGCATGATTGTAAATTGTGCCGATAATGCTTATTTTTAGATGTAACAGGATGTGTTAAATTAGTACGACAACCCGTCTATTGATGGTTGAGAATCATTCAACAGGTAAAATAAGAATTGTAAAATTATATAAATTCAATCCAAGTCATGTTTGGACAACATAAAATATATACAACGAAGAGTAGAGAATAAGGAAGATATATAGAAAAAGAGAGAGAGAGACTGAAACTAGAGAGCATGAAACGGGAAAAGAAGCCATTGATTGTAAAGAATATCTAAAGAAGAGTCTGTACGCTGTGTGCGTAAACCAAATGCATTCAAATATTAATCTTTCTAGATGAAGAGCGCCTTTGTGGTTTTCCCTGGATGAGTTTCCATGTTAAACTATGTGTCTTTGTGCCTTTTATAAATGTGTCAATGATTGAATGAATATCTATGATGAATTAATCTGTTAAGTATGTCAAGCATCTAAATTATATAAATGGTGTGAAATTTTAATGCATATTTAATAATACAGACTATATGATGTGATTTATATCGACGTGTCAATATGTTATATTCTTTGATAATGTATGTATGAAGATAGGAGTCTAGGGCCCTGGTTTCGGTCGAGTGACCCGATGGTACTATGATAAGGAAATCCCTTGACGTCACTATAGAAACCTAGTTCTGGTAGTGCCCATATCTATCTTAGGTGAGAATGCATCTACGTCACAGGTGTTTCCAATGGCGTTATACTTTATTGAGATGATATCTTGGACTTTGTTGAAAAACAAGGGAAATGAACCTAGGTCGATAGGAAAGCACACCAACATATGGTTTCGTTGTCAGGACTTGAATCATTGTGATGGGGAGATGTTTTGGCACCCGACGAAACCAAAAATTCAATATCGGGTTGATTGTAAAGGAAAATAGTTTGTGCAATAAGAAAGTATAGGATCGTGACTCATCCCAGAGGAATGGTTGGAACGAAACCTTTACACAAACATTCATGATATTTTATTTAGTGAATTTCCCATTGTATTGCATGAATGGTTGTTGAAGCTGGCAACCCAAAAGACAAATTTTCAACATGGAGAACCTACAGAGTGGAGCCCTCAGTTGATCCAATGGTTGAAAAGAGTTAGCAATCCTATATCTAGGGATGTCGACTTCTGGGTTGATAGTATTTTGGAGGGATATATCACCGAGATTGCAGTCGATATGATAAAGTCATACAGTGAAACAGAAAGAGAGTTCTTTCAAGAACCTAAAGGTCATTACCTAAAATATTTGAAGTTGTGGATAAAGATGTTGGTATGTGAAAAAGGGATCCTGAGAATGGAATTCGACGGATCAATTCTACTTATGGGTAATGTCGCAAGAAATATTTGAATAAAATGGACTAGGCTAAGCTGAGATTTTTATGCCGATAGAAAGATTGAGAAAGAAGGCGATCTCCTAAGAAGTGGAAGAAGATTTCAATCAAGAAAAATAAGAAGGACTGTAACGAGGAGAGGAACTTGCAGCAGACCGAAATAAGGGACTACTAATTGGCACACATCTCGATGGAGAATATTGTGACAAAGAGGAGGATTATCATCTTATATATGAAGGAGAAGAGAACGAAGCACCAGATCCATATTTTGACATACCCACGACCCTGTGTACATCTCCAGGACCTGAGGTAAAATCTAGAAACACATTGCCTAGTTGTTTTGTCAATCATAATAACAGTAATAGTGGGAATAACATTCAAGGAAGTTCCACTAGTAGAACCTTTAATTCAACAATACCAAGAGTAAATAGAATGGATGGAAATGTTATAAAGTTATCGATATTTAATGGAATGGGTTAAAGGCCCCCTGAGCAGCATTGGTTCATATGTGAAGCTGTATGGAAAGTGTGACAAGTCCAAGATGAGGCTATAAAAAGAGTCCAAATGATCACAACACTTAATGGTCATGCACTTGACTGGTATATGAAATTATTTGTGGTTGTAGCAGGGATTCCCCATAAATCATTAGATCAAATTCACACATGACTAATATATGAGTCGCAATGCATTAGAGAGTTAAAAGAGATTAAACAGTTGTTGACTGAGTTAATTTGGGACTTCGACCAAAGATTTAAAACTATGATGGCTAAAGTGACTTTTCTCATATGTCAGATGTCCAACATACATAATGGTTTATTGCGGCTATGCTACCGCATATCTGCGTTCCTTTGATGCAATAGAATATTATATCCTAGAGAGAGGCTCTTGAGCTTGCTATGAATTTGGAGGATTCATCTATCGGAGAAACTATGGAAATGATGCAGATACAGTTGCATATTTTTAACATCACATTGCAAATATATGATATCAAGAAAGGAAAAGAAGCACAGGAGGAACTCCAGTGTACACGATGTAGAACAAAAGGCCATCGTAAAGGCTTGTGTCCATCATTTATGAACTATCTTGCATTAGGGGCACCATATCTGAGAAATACGCAAGGGATTCCTTGGTGTAGAATTTTTCAAACCAAAGGATATCGGTTGGAAGAATGCTTATATTTACAAATAATAGTAAGTGCACTAGCCATCCTACACAGTGTAAGTTATGTCGATCAATGTGTCACGATGAGAAATATTGTAGGACATATCAGTTGTTGTAGGAGAAGACAGTTGATACATACCCGATGAAAAATTATGAACATATGCAAGTCGAGTGATCTCAGGAACAATACCCTCAAACTAGGGGAGGTAGTCTTTTCAGAGGTCGAGGACGAGGAGGATTTGGTTGTAGAAGGGGCCAAGACATTTTTTATAATTGTGGACAGCTTGGACATTTTTCTAGAGATTGCATTAATATTACATTAACATGTTAGTATTGTAAAGCATTGGATCACACTATCGAAGAATGTCCATAGTTGATTGCTAAGTGACAAGATAGAAACATGGGAAACAATAACCCACCTCAAAATGCTAATCCAAACATTCAGAAGAATTTTGTTGAACCGAGCGAGCCTAATATTGTTGTTGTGACAAGAGGAGGTGTTCTGACTAGAGGAGATCAAGAAGCACCATATGGAAAACCAAGGGTGCACAAAAAAAGAAGGTGCCATTTGATGTCCAAAAAGAAAAAGAAGTATTCTTGGACGCTCGACATGAGTTCATCAACTTCTATTGCTATACCAAATGAAGGACCAATATTGGACATGCCTCAAAGATTCAAACAGTTATTTCAAAAGAAACTCGCAGAAAAGGTTAGTAGGTTGAAAGAATTCCTTGAAAGTTGTTTAACATTAATAGAATATAAGGATCTTGCGGAAGAATTAGTAGCTTTAGTCGAAGAACCTCAATTATATGTGCAACTAGAAAAGAGAGTTAACCACATTGGGAAAAGATTGAAAATTGGTTGTGAACTAAGGATGAATGTCTATATAGGTGATTATGACATGGATTATATTATTATGGATTTAGAGTCATATGTTAATATTCTGACTAGAAAGACATGGGAAAGTATGGGAAATACAAGAATATTATGGTCTCATGTTCAGCTAAGATTAGCCAATCAGTCGAAGGTTTTTGCTATTGGTCGACCGACACAAGTTTTTGTTGAGATAGAAGAACTTTGTACTTATGCATAGTTTGAGGTGATAGATATTGTTGATGATACAAATAGGTATCATTCACTTATGAGGATCAACTGAGCTATTGAAAATCAAACTATTATCGATTTTAAGAAGAGGATATTAACATTTGAGGATGCAGAACTAAGGTGGTCGTACAAATTGATCCTCTGGAAGGCCAGAGGTATGTCGAGCAGGTAAATAGTGAAGGACAAGATGGATATCTGGACCATATCTACAACATTAGTTCTGCGATGGACAACTATGTGAATTTGATAGCATATGGAAAACTCAATTGGTGAAGTACTAGTTCCTGCTCAACGGATTCAGGAGAAGCTATGGAAAACTGGAAAAACCAACTACATTAAGTATCCATGCGAAAATGTGCAATAATTATAAAATCTATGCAACAGGTAGGTACATAGGTATGTGATCTACCTACCTATGAAGGTTTACCTAGCCTGAAATATTTTCTTACAAAGTTTGAAGAGAAAGTATCAAATCTCGACACTTATTAGCCCTGGATTTTGCATTGAAGGCTACGCCCGCAAGATGGTGGGTTGCACATAAGAAGACTATTTCAGAATGGCCTCAATGTCGAATATTGATGGAATTTTCATTTGGATAAGAGGTGCTCTACACTGGTCAAAAATATATAGGACTCACTAATCCTGTCGAGCATATTGAGCATTGTTGCACGACATGAGAAGCATCGTTGTGACAGAAATGGGACCACCAGTTCATATCCACTTTGGACATGATACCAAGAAACTGGTATATGTCGGTTGGGATGTGACGAGGAGCGATCGAGTGGAAAGAGATAGATGTAAGTTTCACACATACGTTTAAATTTGCCGATAATAATAATACTTCAATTGATGTTACTCTGCAAGAAATCAGAACTAAGATCTTTGAAGATATTCCTGTGTCGATGATAATTTTCTATCAGAGAAGCGTGATAGTCCAACATTGGATGGAGTGTTACAATATAATAGGTGAACCTGATGATGATGATCCACGCAACATAAATATTCTTGACTCTGAAGGTACTTGTGCAGTGGAAGGGTCAAGTATATCAAGTGACAAGTTTCTGAGTCCTTCGAAAATGAAGAAAATGAATATTGGATCTCAAGAGAATCTGAAATTTGTCAATATTGAAGACTAATGGGATGATGAGACCGTAGAAAATATTACAGACCTATTACATGAGTTCCAATATTGGTTCCTCACTAAATTTTTAGAAATGAAGATAATTCTTAGAGATCTTGGATAAATGAATATTCTTTTGAAGCTCGATGCAAAACCTATCAAACAAAAACCATACAGACTCAATCCAAGATACAAAGAAAAAATCAATATAGAGTTAGATAAAATGTTAAATGCGGGAATTATAGAACCTGTTGAGGAATCTAAAAGGATTAGTCCTATGGTAGTACAAGACAAGAAAAATGGTGAAATATGTATCTTTGCCGACTCGAGAAAGATGAATGATGCCTACCTACATGATCCATTTTCGACCTCATTTATAGATGAATTATTTGAGAGCATCGAAAGACAAGAAATATATTTATTTATTGATGGGTTCTCTAGTTACCATTTGATCTGGGAGGATCTTAAAAGGTCAACTTTTAAACTCAGAAAATATCATCACAGATGGAATGGTTGTGAAGGGCTCGTCAAGCCAATTCCAATGGCGTAAACAACATCTCAAACGGTCTGAATGGTGAAATTACAAGGTTATAATTTTTTGGACGAACAGGGAAATTTATTACAGAAAATGGGAAAAATGAGGTGCCACATGGCACAACTGCAAGGGTGACACGTGGTGGTTCATAATATATTGTGATGATGTGGCACCACTTCCATAGTGACACATGGCAGTCTGTATTGTACGGATGATGGCATGGAAGCATAAGATGATAGGAAAAATGAGGTGCCACATGGCACCACTGCAAGGGTGACACGTGGCGGTTCATAATGTATTGTGATGATGTGGCACCACTTCATAGTGACACGTGGTGGTCTGTACTGTACGCATGATGGCATGGAAGCATAAGATGTGTACGCATGATGGCATGGAAGCATAAGATGATAACACACGTGGCAAGTGTATAAGATGATAACATGTGGCAAGTGTATTGTTGACATGGTAGGGTGAGATGTGGCACGAAATGGACCAATAGGTGCATGACAAATGATGTCCATCGGTTGGTTAAATAATGGTTCGATGGGTTACCTAAACTTTGTTTGAATCGATCTTATGTTGTGAACCCGTGACTTCGAACCTACCAGATAAGTGCCTCTACCAACTCTAATGCCATATTACTTGTGGAATCAAACGAGTAAATATTTATTTAATTGTAAAATATGTTGATTTTGGAAAAAGGTGAGGATGAAATCCCATGGCCCATCCCACGGGGCTCCCACCTAACGGTTCTACCACTAACTATGTGCCACCGCACAACCTTTCTCCACGTGCTGCAATGGTCTGGCCACCCATATGGAAAATGGTTACGCCAACCCATTTTCACACATATTTTATAACAAACATTAGTTATGGCATATTTAGTGGGCATTTTCTAGATGTGCAACCATTTCGCTCAGAGTTCGTTTTCTCCGGTGGTCGTCTTAGGTTAGACTATTCCTTTTCATGACTCCTTGGCATTCATGGGTTTTGGTAGTTGTACCCTACGGGCCCTCACAACCAAACTAATGCTAATTTCTTGTCCCATCTCAACACAGCTGTATCTTCTTCACATTTAATGCACTATTTTTTGAATTTTAAATCTATAGAATGGATCCAACTACCATTTGAAATTTAAATTTAAACCTGTGGTCTTGGTCCCTCTATAATTCACATTCCTCTTTCATTGTGACTTAATTCAAAAATCTGCATCCGAGCATAATAGAGCATCAACAATCTGCAACCAAGCATAATAAAGCATAATCACAGTGAAGGGCCTTCTCTTGAACCATGGGTTTTCTTATCGGGTATTGAGAGTCTCTCTTCCTGAAGATTCTCCTTAATGTTGGCAAGAATGTTGCTCCTTCTGATCTCATTGTTTTTAATGGTAGATTCCCTGGGTACAGACGTGAATGCCCCAGAGATTACAGTAGCCTCTAATCGGTTGGATCACAATGCATCTTATGAGCCATTGGGGTTCGATTCCTCTCCACACCAACTCTGTGATGGAACCCTAACCCTAAGACAACGCATTGATAAGACTGATGAGTTTATGATGGATTCTGGACTACACCTTAGGCTTCTGCGGAGGATCCATTTCTACACCAGATATGGATGATGAGTTTATAATCATGGATCAAATTCAGATGCCCATAAGTGTAAGGAATTGATTGCTTTTCCAAAAAACCAAACTTTGCAGATCTTTGAACTAATTTGATATGTTTGCGTTCCTTGTGAAATCGAAAGCCATTTCTAATTTTGGAAATGCCCTGCAAAGGAAATGTCTGTACTCCCTGTTATCTTCAAATTCTTCGCACGATATGAGGAGTTAATAAGATCATCATCAAAGAATGTATCGATGTCGACCATATCACAAAAAAAATACTACATCTTGTGGAAAAGGATTGGGAATCCGATCTAGTGAAAGGAGAAGACAACATACTTTTCACCCTTTTACAAAATACCAAAATCGGTTGGGCCTTATTCTTTCCATTAACTTTTTTCATAATATAAAATGGAAAAGATGCCAAAATTGCAACCATAAATTATTTTCATTATTGTGATATATTGTGATATATGCTATGGTATTATTGAGGAAGAAGTTTATATTGAACAACCATAAGGGTCTGTTGTGCATGGAAAGGATTCTCATGTATGAAATATGAAAAAAGATTTATATGGACTCAACCAAACACCCCATGCTTTGTATGGACGAATAGATGAATTCTTGGTGATTCTGGGATTCACCAAGAGTGATGCAGAGCCAAACCTTTACTACAAGGTTGTTGATGATGAGCCACTGATTTTGGTACTATATGTTGAGGATTTGTTTCTCAATTGGAAATGAGAAACTTATCGTATAGTTTAAGAAAAAACTCTCCTCTAAGTTCGAAATGAAGGATCTTGGATTGATGCATTACTTCTTGGGATTAGAAGCATGGCAGAGGCAGAAGGAGATTTTTTTAAGTCAAGAAAAATACACCATAGATATACCGAAGAGATTCGAAATGTTGGACTGCAAGTCCATAGATACTCCAATGGATGCAAATTTGAAGAAGCTCAGAGATTCTTCTTCATATTCAAATTTGATAGATCCCACTATGTATCACCAGCTTATTGGGTCCTTGATGTATCTGACAAACACCAGACCAGATATTTGTTTTGATGTGAATCCCCTTAGTCATTTCATGTGCGAACCGAGGCAAATTCACTATATTGTTGCAAAACATGTGCTCAGATACTTACGTGGCACTGTGGGATATGGTCTACGATATGACTCAAAATGTGACTCGAAATTGCAAGGATTTACAGACTTAGATTGGGCCGGATGCACTGCAGATTGGAAGAGTACTTCAAAATATTGTTTCAGTTTGGGTTTTTGCAATAATTTCCTGGTGCAGTAGGAAGTAGAACTCGATATATCTAAGTACTGCAGAGGCCAAGTACATGGCTACTAGCTCAGTAGCCCAAGAAGTAGTTTGGCTTAGTAAAATTCTTGTAGAATTGTTAAGCCAGATTCCTAAGCCAACCATGGTTAACTGTGATAACCAAAGTTTTGTGCAGATGTAAGTGAATCCTATTTTTCATGACAAGTAGAAGAACATAGAAATTTTTTATCACTTCATACATGATATGGTGCATAAAGGACTATTCAAGATACAGTATATTCCGACAGATGACCAGTCTCCATATGTTCTCGCCAAGCCTATTCCCAGGGTGAAGTTTGAAGACTTTCGCGGAATACTTGGATTAGAAGAGAACGCTTCCCTCCTTGAGAGGGAGAGATGACTGAGATATATTTACCATACTTTTTCCCATGTACCTCTTCTCATCCAGGTTCTCAACCAGGTATGGGAGAATCCCCATCAATAGATGAGATGGACAGGTAGTAGATGGTCGGGTTCACATGGGATCCTCTGCTCGTCCAGGTGCTCAAACAGGTATGGGAGAAATCCCATCGATAGATGATTCGCACAGGTATTTTATGGTCGTGTGGTTGCATATGTAATTCTACTCGTTCAGGTTCTCATCCATGTATGTGAGTATCCCATTGGCAGATGAGACAAACATGCAGTAGATTGTCATGCACATTTACTCGTTCAGGTTCTCAGCTAGGTATTGGATCACCCCATCGACAGATGAGACGAAAAGGTAATATATGGTCATACGCATTTTCTCATCCAATATTCTCAAGCCAGGTATGGAATTTTCCCATCGACAGTAGAGACATACAGGTAGCAGAATATTTTTTCTCAAATATTCCGATAGAACTGATTCATGAAGACACCTCTCGAAGGACAGAGATCGTGTAGGAAACCTTCAGTATGTATAGAGATAATGGATACAATATAGATGTGCAGATGAAACCCAGATGATCGTGATGATGATGAAAACCGAATAATACCTT
The DNA here is from genome assembly GCA_001517045.1 of Pseudotsuga menziesii. NCBI lineage: Eukaryota > Viridiplantae > Streptophyta > Pinopsida > Pinales > Pinaceae > Pseudotsuga > Pseudotsuga menziesii. The sequence goes on along the minus strand of LPNX011162161.1, from coordinate 31,039 downwards.
CCTTGTTGAGAGGGAGTGTTGAAGTTTGTGCAATTTCAGAAGACATTCTTTACTTATACCTCCTACGGGAGCTTGAACTTGTTGTAATCCATCATACAAACCCTAGAAAGAAAAATGTAAACCTTGGGGTGAAAATAAACAATAAAGGAAATAAAAATAAAATTATAAAATGTATTTTATTTCTTCCCCTAAGAGAAGTCGGCCCCAGTGATTTTCCTAGTGGAAAATCAAGATAAATAGGAGGCGCCCCTCCTTATTATAACACACAGTCACTCAAAATAAGTTCACATTTTCTAGGAGAGAGAAGCTCTCATCTACTGAAGGAGAAGACTATTTTTTGGGTTCCTATCTCTGGAACATACTTCCATCTTTTCTCTTTCTTCATTGTACACTATTCTCAGAATTATTATCTCTATATGAAGGTTGTTGGGTTTTCTCCCATTTGGTTTTTCCAGGATAAAAATACTCGTGTTATTGTTTTGTGCTTTGTCTATATTCTAGTGATCCTATTTATAAATGAAATTAATATATACTGCTATTATCTTAAGAAAATATAACATGGTATCAGAGTAGTGCTAGAGGAATCCATTATTGGAACTTTATCGAAAACCTGTCGGAACTAGGGTTTCATCTTTCAAAGCCTTCATTGAACTTTTTGGCAGGAAAAGAAACTTGGGAATTTCGCTCTAAGGAGGGTGCATATTTTGTTGAAGGAAGAATTCAATTATAATATTTTTCAATCTTTTACCTAATTGTACAACCGCAACAAAAATTATGGTTTCAGTTTTTGACCTACTTCCTCCACAGTTTTGGCTTGACTCTATCTCTTCTCAGCTTGCCTCTCTAGGGCACATTTATCTATGGAGTCAGTTTTCCAAAACTCCAATATTCAGTTTTTATCTAGTCTCTGATAGGGTTTCATATCCAGATTTGCAGTCAAGATGATCAACATGAAGGTTAAAGATCATTTGGAAAGGGCTTCCAACTTTCCCCTATAAGTCTAGGGTTCTCTTCTACTAGAAAAAAATGACCTATTACAGTATGTAAATGAAAAGGTCCCAGAACCAAAAGTCGAAGAAGACAAACCTCGCTGGAGGAAGAATGATACCAAAGAGAAGAAGGATTTATCTCAGATACAGTGCTACAGGTGCAAGAAATATGGTCATTATGCTAGTAGCTGTTGAAGTTCAAACAAAATGAAGCATCAAGCTTCAACTGCTAATGTAGAAGAAGACCCTCCTCACAAGGAGCCAAGGAATGATGATTGTTCGAAGTTCTTATTCTATGAAATGATATGAATATCCAAATTGTGATGATCGTCAAGCAAACATATGAATATCAATGGACTCTGACAGTGGGAGCCCACCCACAAAGCTACAAAAGATAAGTATTTGATTTTACAAACTCTAGTAGATTAGATATGGTTGTTTCTGAATGTGTTTTACACTGATCTACATTTCTAAATTCAGATAGTTAACAAGTAGGATTATTGTTGAATATTGTAACTTCAAAGGATATTCTAAATGTATTTTACTGGTGTAACCTAAGGGAGATGTTATTATTCCTACGACGGGGTGTTACTATTGTATTTGGTCATCATAGAGTATGAGGTAAAGATTCCATTGTAAGTTAGGCAAATAGTACCCTAATAAATATAATATAATATTTTATTGAGTCTTCCTAAGTGAAGTCGGCCCACTTAGTTAAGTGGGGCCGATTTGTTGGGTTAAATGTCAAGTGACAAAAAGAGTATAAATAGAGGAGATGTGTTCCTCATTTGAACACACACTCACTTGTGCACAACACAAAAGAGAGAGATAGAGATATATATTTTGGAGTGAGGCGTACCTATTTGGGGTCTTGTATTTTATATTTTATACATATTATACAGAGAAAGTTTTGTTGGGTTTTCTTCCCCATGAGGATTTCCCAGGATAAATCTTTGTGTTCTTTTGTGTGGTTGTGCTTGTATACCTTTCAGTGATCTTTTTATTATGGTTATATTTTTATGATGCTAAATATTATAATATATGATATAACTATTAAAAACTTAACATGGTATCAGAGACACCCTGATAGAATTCTTTGTACAACCGAAACAGTGCTACAGCTGCAACTATTGAAGATTAGGGTTTCATGATTGAAAAAACTTAAAGACTAAAACTAGTCATTTTAGTGCACTCGCTATATCTAGATATTGGAGAAGTATCAGGAGACAAAACATTTACAAGAAGAATTTTTAATCTAGATATACCTTGTGTAAAATTTTCATCCTCAGATTCTCTATATTATAGGAGATATGATTACTCCAAATCAGGGTTCCATCCTTTTTGAGGATTCAGTCCTAAACAGGTGACCTAGGTATAATTCTATATCCAGGGATGTGAAGGTCCAAATTAAATTTAGAAAGATGTTCCAAATAGGGCACAAAATGTACTTTATGTGGTAAAATTTTCAGACCCCGAAGGTGAAATAGTCACACGTGGATGTTTGTACAAGTTCGCTATGCTGAATAGTCTTGAAATAAGTCACCTTGGGAAAACTCACATAAGTCCCAATTGGTAAAACTAATTCTTCTCTAATCTACGGTGTGGGAAACAAGAAAAACGCGAATTTCTCAATGCAAGGTTTCAGACACAGAGGAGCAGTACTTTTGGTGATACCATAGAAACAATATCAAACATTTATGTAGAAGAAATTGAAGAAAACTAGGGCATAAGATGTTTTGCAGTTTTGATCATGGTTTTGGGAAAATGAGTATGCTGCTTTGCTCACCTTAAGGAGGCACATCTTTCAATCTAATCATATTTGAAAGATACCTAAGTTGAAAAATTAGGGTTTCTCTATCAAACCCTAGGTCCACTGGAAGCAGCATTCAAAAAATGATTTCAAGCAAGCATGAGATTAAAGCAATCTCATTGGTCAAAGAAAAACCTACAGATCCAGAAGGAGATGACGAAAAACAAACAAATATAAGTATTTGAATTGTCTTTCTTGTATATGTTGTGTATTATGAATGATAGAATGTTTGCATTAAATGACAATATACTACTAATATGCATGTTATGGGTAAGTAGCCCATGGCGCTATACAACACTCCATTGCTACTTATCTAGAATGAAACCTCTTTGCTGACATATTGGATTTAGTGCACAATCTCAATGATTTCATGGTAGAGATGGAAGGAATCTAGAAATTTTCTGTGAGATATGGATGAATGTTGTATTGGATAAATAGTTGCATGATGCATAAGAATTTTTTGTTATGCATATGTCCTATGAAATGGTTCTAACCATGCAACTGGTACATTTGACTTGTAGGAAAGGTTGTGTACATCTGCCTACAAGAAAAGGAGGAAAATACTTGTTTCGAATAACAAGTGATGACAATTCAAGATTCACTCCAACAAGCATGAACCTAAAACTCCCAAGGTCAGGGACACTGTGACGGAAGAAAGAGCTTCAGAGAGTGGTAGATCCACCTCAAGAGATGAAGACCATATTGACATGAGAGATATTCTAAGATGAAGAAAAGTATGACGGGAATTCCAAACCAAAGTAAGAGGCCTTGAACACACTATAGTTATGTGACATAGTTGAGTGACATCATTGATGCAAACCATTATAGCTATGGAAGAAGCCATGATCAAAGAGTAATAGTTGATAATGGGGAATGATGTCTAGGATATGATTCCAAGACCTGAAGGGAAGTCTGTAGTGTCTTCCATATGGATCTACAAGAACAAGTATACAAATAAAGGTTCTTGGTTTGTATCAGAAAGAATAGACTATGGCATGACATACTCTATTGACGAGACATACTTCTCCAGTGAAGTAGAAGTATATATCGAGCAAAGAACCACCTGCACATAACAAGATTTGTACGAGTTCAGAAGGAACGCATAGAAAATCACATCCATGAGCTTTAAAGATCACCTATAGTGATGAATCTATTAAAATTTGCTACAAGGTTAACGATGGAAACCTATAGAAGGTAACAAGCTCACAGATGGGTGCAAGAGGAACTTTTCAACAAAGTTAAAGATAAAGGGATCTTGGTATCTAGTAACATGAGATTGAGACATAGTAGCATAGGATGCTACCTAACACTCCAGTACAAAATATAGAGAGAGGATAGTGCTCTGCTTCAGGGGGAGTGACAACAGAATATCCCTGAGTTCGACATGATATGACAGGATGGACAACTCCCTGTTGGACCGACACTTTACCAAGAGTAAAGTGGGTTCCAATCTTCAAGGTTGAATTCAGAATACTGGGATATGTCGATGACCTGATAGAATGAACTCATGGTAGATGCAATGATGGAAGAATACCAAAATAATGTTTGGGATATAGTACCCAAACCCAAAAGCAAGAGTGGTATCTTCCAAGTGGATTTGCTATATAAAACATGTTGTTGATGGAAGGAAATAATTATGGCTAAAGGATTCTCTCATAAAGGGAATTGATTATGAAGAGACATTTTCTCCAGGAGAAAGATACACTTCCATTATAACTATCATGGTACTTTCTTCCATGATAAAGTGATAATACACCAGATGGATGTAAATACATCCTTCCTTAACGGTGTGATTGAGGAAGAAGTTTACATTGAACAGCCACAAGGATTTGAAGTCGAAAGCATAGCAACTCATGTATGCAAGTTGAAAAAGGATCTGTATGTACTGAAGCAAGCTCCTAGAGATTGGTATGAAGAATAGATAGCTTATTGATAAGCATGGACTTTACCAAAAGTAAAGTTGATCCTAACCTTTACCTAAAGGTTATGGATGATGAACCTGTCATACCATTGATGTATGTGGATGATCTATTTATGACTGGAAATTAGAAACATATCACGGATTGCAAGAAGAGTCTAGCTGAATAATTCAAGATGAAATATCTTGGATTGATGCATTATTTCCTAGGGATGGAAGTGTGGAAGAGCCCAGAAGGAAACTTTCCAAGCCAGGGAAAGTATGTTGAGGAAATCTCAAGAAAATTTGATATGTTGGATTGTAAATCCATTGACACACCCATGGATACCAACATGAAGTTGTTGTCTGATGAGACATCATAGTTAGTGGATATTACTCAGTACAGACAGATTATTGAGTCATTGATATATCTGAAGAATACAAGGTCAGATATATGCTTTCCTGTGAACACCTTGAGTCAGTATCTAGTTAAACCTATATGTGTTTACCTGATAGCTGCAAACCAATGTGATAAGGTACCTTAAAGGTACAACTGACTTGGTACTTTACTATGGTAGAGATCATGATTACAGATTATATGGATATACATATTCAGCTTGGGCAGGAAGTGGCGCAGATGGGAACAACACCTCAGATGGATGTTATGGTCTGGGATCCGTCATGATCTCATGGTTTAGTCTGGTGTTTCTCTCAGTACAGCTGGAGTAGAGTACATTGCGACTTGATCCACCATTTGGGAAGCCATATGGCTTCGGAAAGATGATGTCAAAACTATTTGACATGGAGTTGGATACCACAATGATTCTTTGTGACAGCCATAATTGCATAAAGATGACAAATAATCCCGTGGGATATGTTACTGAAGGGAGACATAAAACTCTAGTATGTGAGTATCGATGAGCAAGTTGCTAATGTGGTGACCAAGCTTCTGTGACAAGCTTGGTGTAGTTTGAAAATATTTTCGTTGCAAGGAGGAACAATGATATTGATACTGAAGACTTTCCTTGAAAGGAGGAACTGTTAGGTCATGAATTTGTCTTCCTTAGCTTCAGGTTTTGTTTGTGTTTTTGAAATTTGCTAATTTTTTTGCTTTTAGTAAATTTTGGTGTAAAGGTTAATTTTGAGTTTATGCCTTTAGGTTTTCATCATTTTTGGGTTTTTCCTATTTTTTAAAGCTTGCTTTTATAAAAATTTTGCGTGGAGTTCATTTTTGAAGGGTTCTATAAGGTGTGTATTGATTAATGGTTTCATCAATGACACTAAGATCAAAGATTAATCATATAAACTAAGTCTTAAAGCTAGATTAGTGATCAAATGACATAAATTGTATGTTTGAACTTTCTTGTAGCGCAGAGCGAAATTAATGCACTGGTGCACTACAAGAAAGTCGCAAGTGCCCAAATGGTCATTTTTCACCCCGATTTTTTAGATGATTTCATTCCTAAGGTGTTAATCACATCAATCAGCATGTTTGATACGTGTCTTGTTAGGCTAATCATGTAAACAGGTGTTTGGTCATCATGTAAGGGAGAGCGTGGCAGTTGTATGCAAATTCATGGCAAATGATGACAGTGAGTGGAACAAGGAAATTTTTTTGGGAATAGGTTCCTAAGCTGAATATTACAAAGGCATTGAATGTCGTGGTGGAGACATATTGCTGAAAATTTAGAAATTTGACAGTTGAAGGAAGAATTAGGGCTTCCCAGTGGTGACAGTTAGAAGCAATTTGGAGGGTTGAAGACAGCTGGAACGTGCAATTTGACACCTAACCGGTAAAGGGATCGACTTCCAGTGCCTGTATCAAGATTTGAATGAGGTATCCCACATGACCTTTGACAAGGTTTGTTAAAATTGGGGGTTTTTTCTGATAAATACCTATTATGTCAAAATTTTAAAGAAAAACATGAATTTACTCACTCAATAGACTTTCAATGATGAGATATTAATCAAAATATCTAAATTTGCATCGTTTCAGTTAGTAAAGTTCAGAGCAGCACTATTGGATATTTCTGAATCTATGATTAAGCCAAATTATTGAAACTTGGCACAAAGCATTTCCTGAACTGGTGATAGGGTAGACTGTGTAAATTTGAAGACAAACAAACTGTGAGATTACTGACAGGTGTTGAAAACCATACAGAAGATGAAGAGGAGTGGAAAAACTAATAGGGCCGAGCCCACTGATCTCAATTGGATAGATAAATTTCCAGGATGTGCTGAGCTGTTTGAAAATGCAGGTTGGTTGATATTTTTCAAGAAAATTGATGGATACAATGCTGAAGTCTCTCATAAGTTTGCTCAATGTTATGACAAAGATACTGTATCCTTTGATACTTTGAAATTCAAATTGACCACAGATGTGGGGGTTGAGGCAACAGGGGTTAAAAATGAGGGACAACTTTGGTTTAAGAAAGTGCCATTTACTTTTAATGCACAGAGGTATCTATTTCCTGGTATTGTTCCAGATTGGGGTAAGGGTGTGCCCATCCATAACTTCAGATCTGAATGGATAGAACCTATCAAGGTTTTACAAAGTTATATTACATGTGAAGGAAGGCATGCCTTCATTTTCAAATACCATTTCAGGTTCCTTCAACACCTTAGTAGTGAATCAAAGATGAACTTGCTTTTATTCTTGCTAAAGAGCCTACAGAAGCTGTCTAGCAGAATCAAAGAACACCAAGATCATACTAGAAAGTCCATTTTTCACCATGGACTAATTAAACTCATTATCAATAGTGTTTTGCAGAAAGAAGGGAAAACTTGGGAATATCTCCTTTTTTGGTCAGGGTTTCAGAATAGTCAATAAGGACAGTCTAATACAAAGCAGGCTAATAAAGGACAGACCTTGATCAGAAAACTAAGACAAAAAACAAAGGTTAAAAATGAAGACAGTATCCAATTAAAGGAATTTGCAGAGCCTGCAAAAGAAGATTGTGAATCTAAACAACATCCAGATGACAGTGAGAACAAAGATTTGCAGTCTGTTAATACGGAGACTTAGCCTGTTCAGGATGATGCACCAGCAAAGACATTTGTTTATGATAGGATTGTACTTACAGAGAAGGTTTCATGTGATGAAGAGGACACTAAAGTACAAAAGCAAAGTCCAATTACAATTTTGTCAGAAGATGAAACATACTTGTTTGAGGAGGATAAGATTCCTGTTATTGATGAAACTAAAGTTAGCACCAAAAAGGAATTTCACCGTCAGAAAGATAGGGTAGCAGTACCAAAGAAAAAGAAGCTTAAAGTAATGGAATTTGCCTCTATCATCCATCAAGGTAAAAATTTTAAAATGGTAGGAGAACTTGCTCCTGGGTGGAGACCAAAGACTAGACCCAGAAACAAGCTCAGGCTGAATATGAAGAAATTACTAAACCCTAAATTGAATAAAGAAGGGGTAACTGTGATTCATGACTCCTCCTCAGATGAAAAACTGGATGTTGAAAAGGGTGACAGAAAAGGGAAAAAACCAATGAAATCAGAAAAAGAATCTGCCCTCATTGAGGCTAAATTGTCTGATGTATTTTTAGAAATATGAGGCCAAATGTTAAAAGAGCAACAAAAAGGTGAGATAGAGGTTTCTCACTCAAAAAACAAGCTGATGGTTGATGAAAATGTTCTTGGTGAAACTGAAACTAAAGAAAACCTAAGCTTTCATGAGACTCCTACAGAGTTGCTGTCAGAAGATGAAGAAATCTACAGGAGACTGAACATTCCATGGCTTTCCCATGAGATGCAAAGTACATCAAAAAATAAAGCATTTCATTTAAAGAAAGAAAATTTACAAAGAACTATAAAGTAGTATAAACATCAAGTAGAATATATGCAGGAGACAAATGATGGTTTAGTTATGGCCAATAGAATACTAAGAGAAGATCTAGATGAGGTGAATAGTCACTATCAAAAGCTAATTGTAGTCTCAAAAGAGGCATTGAAAAGAAAAAGAAATACAGAGTCACAATTTACAATGTTAAAGCAGACCATCAAAGAGCTACAACAACAAAATGAAGACCTCACTAGAAAGATGGAAGAGATGGAAGCAGAACAACTGAAGGCTAGGAGAAAAGCCCAAGCTTTAGAGGGTATAGCTTTGTTAGCAGAGGTAGCTAAAGATCTATGAGGCTTGTTAACAAAAGCAGTTATTTGTTATGTTTTGAAGAATATTTCATTTTTGTAATTATTATTTTGATAAAACCATTTCAATGAGTAGGCTGAAAAAGCAGTTAGGGTTTAGTATTTAACTGAATTTTGAAGGATAGTATCAAGGGAGGTCACAAAGAGGACTAAAGGTTCGATTTTTTGGCTGGCTAGAGGAGGTCTCCATACTTTTTCATAAGCTAAGTAAATGACTCTTATGTGTATTTGAAGAACTGATTATGAAATATATGCTCCATTTTACCCTTTAGGTTGTTCTCTAGCTTCATTTATAGCTTGTTTAGCGACTCAGTTGGTAATTTCATTGTTGGTGTAAAGTTTTATGCTTGTAGTGCTTGCCATTTGTGGATGAACTTCAGTGATATTTTCTGTTGGATACATGGTTATTATGTTGTGCATATCGGTTTTTTCTATGCTTGTGATTTAGTTCTTATTTGGGTTATGAATGCATTCCCTCTTGTCACCAAACTTCACAACCAAAAAACCTTTAAAAACCCTAAAAACCTAGTTTTGTTTGATTGAAATATTTGAGATTATGTTGGCTTGTTTTCTTGTAGTATAGAAACAATTTCTAGCATAAACATCTTTGGCGCCGTTGCCGGGGAACAAAGTTGAAAACAGATTTTTTCCTGGGATACTTATCATTTCACTGGTTTTAAGAGGTGAACTTAAACCAGCATATCTCTAAGACTACTTTTCACCAGTTTGTCACAGTGGCTACTAGGGGAATTGGAACTAGAAATAGACCTATTTCACCTTTGCAGCTGGGTGTTTCAGACCTAGAACAGATATTGAAGACAACAAGGAACATTAGAAGGTCTCAGTCATTACCAACCCTATTTGACCCTGACCAGTTGGATGGTTCATCACCTTCATCTGTTTTGAGAAAAGAAGAAGAAACTTCACCTTGGTTAAAGCCTATAATTCCTATCAGTAACTTTCAAGTTTTCACTGATCCTCAATCTTTCTGAAAAGCTAAAATAGTATCTCCTGGTAAGATAACTCTATTTCATTTGAAAGTAGGTAAAACCCCTTTTTAGCCAAGTTCCAGCCAAATCCCTCCATCACCAAAGTTAGTCAGCCTTAAAATGGCAGCCCAAAATCAGCCTATAGAAATGATGGACCGAATGGTTGTAGCCAGATATGCACCATTGGTTTTGCCTCACCCTTTGAATGCACTTCCTGGAGGTGACTATCAGAAATACCTGCCTAGGTTTAATGGACAGGGTGAAACTAGAACTGAAGAGCACGGGGAAGCTTTTCTTAGATATGCTAATAACCAGAACATTGAAGCTAAGGACATATGGATGAGAATGTTTGTGCAGAGCCTTGATGGAGATGTCAGAAAATGGTTTAGGGAGATGTCTGCTAACTCAATCACCATCATTGAAGAGGTTCAGGACCTCTTCATGAGACAATGGGGTGACACCAAAGATCATACTTATTATATAACTGAGTTTGGAGCCCTTAGGAGAAAGAAGGATGAAACCATTGCAGACTTTTCAAAGATATTTAATAAAATGTACAGCAGAATTCCCGCAGAAATAAAACCTTCAGAAACATCTGCAAAACTTACATATGCAAATGCTTTCGATCATGAATTTTCCTTACTACTAAGAGAAAGAAGACTTGTTTCCTTATTGAACATGTAGGAGGTAGCATTGGAGGTGAATTATAGCATATTGGCTTCCAATAGATTGAAGAAGGAAACATCTCAACAAATGTATGACAGGAAAGGAAAGAAGGAAGCAGCTCCAGGAGGTTCAGCATCTCATTCTGCAGAAGGGAAAATTGATGAGATGGCCAAGTTGGTGAAGATTTTGACTGCAAAATTAAACAAGTTAGAACTAGAAATAAATTCCAGCAAGCCTATTCAAGAAGGTGAAAGAAACCCTAACAATCAGAATCAATTCAGAAGACAATTTGCTCCTCATTTCATACCTAGAGAACGAAGAAATAATGATATTCAGTGAGAAAGGAGAGAGACTGAGGATCAAAGGGTACCTCCACCTCTTCAGAACAATGTTGTTGATGAAGAAGAGATTGATGAAGAAGTGCTATTTGAAGACACAGATCAGGATATGAACTATTTTGGAGAAAGGTTGACAGAAGGTTTTGTCACTGAAGGAGATTTTTTAAATGCAAAATATTATGATGCTGATATGTTTGAAACAGAGGATGATTTAAGTCTGAAAATGACTGCTGTAACTGCTGATGTCTGTCAAAATGAACCCAAGAAGACTATGAATTTGAGGTCAGGCCAAAAACAAGAAGTACAAAACCCAAAGAAGAAGGTAGTTGTACCTGCTAAGCAGCAATCTGATCCTGTGTCAGAGAAAAAAAAAATTCAAGAGAAGCAAAAGAAGAACATGGAGGTTGAAGAGGTAAATAAAACTGTACAAAATTTTAATCTGGAAAATGAATTAGGCAAATTAAAGATTCCTGTGCCTTTAACTGAACTAATGAAAAATCCTTCGTATAAAGAATCAGTTCTTAAAATGATCAGTTCAGCAAACAATTAGCCTATTTCTGATACAGTGAATTTGCAAGAAGAAAATCCTGATATTTTTATTAGATCATCCTTGGATGAAAAAACTGAGAATGAAGCAAGTGCTTCACCTCCATTTTACATTACTTTGACAGTCCATGAACAAATGATACATAATTTTTTGTTAGATTCAGGAGCATCACACAATTTAATGCCAAAGGCTGTCATGGAGGCTTTAGGTCTTAGTATAACCAAACCATATCATGATCTATATGCATTTGATTCACGAGATGTAAAGTGTTTAGGTGTGATTAAAGACATGGTTTTCAGTTTGGCTCAATTACCAACGAAAAGTGTAATCATGGATGTGGTGGGAGCTGATATTACACCTAAATTTGGGTTACTTCTCTCCAGGTCCTGGGCAAAGAAAGTTGGTGGAACTTTACAAATGGATTTATCATATGCTACTATTTGTGTGTTTGGAGGAGAAAAAAGAAGGCTGTATAGAGAGCTTCAGTTTTCCTATATTGTAACAGATGACAAGAACCCTACCAACCATCCTCTGTATGCTATTGATAAGGATTTAGGAACTTGCATGTTACATTTTAGTGATGATGACAATACTGTTGGTTTGTTACAGGTTGAAAAGGAACAGCCAGTTAAATGCAACAAGGAACATGAAGATGAGCTTTGGCAATTATACTTTGATGGATCATCTTGCAAAGAAGGTGCTGGAGCAGGGGTTCTTCTCATATCCCCTGAGGGTGAAATAGTAAAGCTAATGTATAAATTAGAATTCATTACTACAAACAATACTGCTGAATATGAAGCTTTGCTGTTAGGATTGAAGGCTGCCAAGGATTTAGGCATTCAACAGATTTCTGCATATGGCAACTCCAAATTAGTTGTTCAGTAGATTTATGCATATGATGACTCCGAATTAGTTGTTCAGCAGGTGAGGAACAACTATCAAGTGAAACAGGATTTGCTGAAAGTATATCGAAATAAGGTATGGGACATGATTGAGAATTATTTTGTAGCTTTTAACATTACCTATATTCCAAGAGACCATAATCAGATTGCAAATTCATTGGCCTTAGCTGCTACACACTTTAGAATTCCCAAAACTACATAGTTGAGGTATCCCATTGAGGTTAGGTATAGACCATCTGTACCTGATAATGTAAAGCAGTGGAGAGTGTTTGAAGATGACATTGAAATTAAAATATTTTTGGATCTTACACATGAGTTTTCTAATTCCTTGATTGATCAAGAGGAAGATGATGAGGATGGAGATGTGAAAGAGATTGCTGAAGATGAAATAGCTGGACACAAAATCATTGAACTAAAAAGCAATTTCATCCCAAAAGGTTTGGTACCTTTAGAGAGGATATTTTCGAAAGATGATACACCCCTAAACCCTGTTGCACAGTCTTCAGAAGAGAATGTGGTGGATTGTAACATTTGCTCTGCAGAACACCCTAGAATGGTGAAAATTTCGAAAGCACTTACAGTTGAATAGAGAAACAGGTACATAAAATTGTTAAAGGAATATGTTGATGTCTTTGCATGGTCTTATGAAGAATTGAGAACATATGATATTGGAATTATACAACATAAAGTCCCTTTAAAACCGAATGTTAAACCTTTTCGTCAGAAATTAAGGAGGATTAATCCAGCCTTGTTTCCTGTTATTGAAAAAGAAGTGAAGAAGTTATTAGATGCCAAGATCATAGTTCCTCTTAGGTACTCTTCATGGGTGGTTAATCTAGTTCCTGTTAGGAAAAGAACAGAGAAATCAGGCTGTGTGTTGACTTTAGAAACTTGAACAGATCTTCACTAAAGGATAATCATCCTCTGCCTAAAATTGAACAAATATTGCAGAAGGTTGTTGGGGCAGAGGATTTCTATGGTTGATGGTTTCTCAAGATACAATCAGATTTCTATGCATCCTGATGATAAGGAGAAAACAGATTTTACCACTCCATGGGGAACTTTCATGTATGATAAGATGCCTTTTGGTTTAATGAACGTTGGAGCAACTTTTCATAGAGCTATGGATAGAGCTTTTGTTGGGGAAAAGGACAAGTTTGTGGTAATTTACTTAGATGATATTACTGTATTTTCACAATTAGATGATGAACATCTAAACCATTTGAAACAGACTTTCTTAAAATGCAGAAAATTTGGTTTGTTCTTGAATCCAAAGAAGTCCACTTTGTTGTATAGGAAGGCAAATTACTGGGTCATTTAGTTTTTGCTGATGGTATAAGGATTGATCCCGAAAGGGTAAAATCAATATTGAAGATAAGTCCTCCAAGAAGTAAAAAAGATATCCAATATTTCATTGGTAAAATCAACTTTCTGCGTTGGTTTATACCAAACTTTGTTGAGACTATCAAGCAGATTACAGCCACGCTAAAAAAGGATCAAGAAGTCAAATGGACCACTGAAGCAAAGAACGCATTTGAAAAAATCAAAATGGCTCTTACTGAAGCCCCTGCATTAGTAAGTCCAGATTTCACCAGAGAATTTCTAACATTCTCATTTGCATCTGAGGATACACTAGCAACTATTCTGTTGTAGAAGAATAAGGATGGTTTGGAGCAACCTATTGCATTCTTCAGCAAAACTCTCAGAGATTCTGAATTAAAATATAGCATCTTATAAAAATAGGCCTATTCTTTGGTGAAAGCTTTGAAGTTTTTTAGAATCTATGTTTTGCATTCTAAAGTTATTTCATATGTGCCTAATGCTGCTGTAAAAGATGTTTTGACATAGCCTGACAGCGATGGGAAAAGAGACAGGTGGATTGCTAAAATCATGGAGTATGATGTAGATATCAGACCTACCAAACTATTCAAGGGACAAGGTTTAGCCAAGTTGCTGGCTGAATCAAACTGCCAAGCTTTAGGATTGCATGTGATGGCAAAAGAGCTAGCTCAGGAAGAAAATCAAGCAAAGTTGGAGAAAGAGAAGATTATAGACTATTATTCAGCATCCACATGGTATGTAGACATTGTGTATTTTTTGTTGTATTTGCAATGTCCAGAGCATTTAGATAGAAAAGCTACTAGATCTTTGAAGCTAAGAACTACTAAGTACTGTTTAGTGGAACAACAGTTATTCTGGAAGGACCCAGGGGGTATTCTACTCAGATGCTTAGATAAACATGAAATTGAAGGAGTGATTTCTAAATCTCATGAGGGTGCTTGTGGAGGTCACAAGTATTGGAAGGAAACAACATACAAGATCTTAAGAGCTGGGTACTATTGGCCCTCTTTATTTGCAGATGTATATCAGCAGGTAAGAGCTTGCATCCCTCGTCAAAAGTTTGTTGGAAAACAAAAAAATTTGTCATTACCTTTAAAACCAATTGCAGTCAGTGCTCCTTTCCAGCAATGGGGTCTGGACTTTATAGGAGAGATAAGTCCATCTTCCTCAGGACAACACAGGTGGATTTTAACTGCAACAGAATTCTTTAGCAAATGGGTGGAAGCTAACCCTACTAGGAGTGCCACAGATAAGGTGATTATGGAATTTATTGAAGAAAATATCCTCAGTAGGTTTGGGTGTGCTCAGAAAATAGTGACAGATAATGCAAAAGCTTTTAAGTCTAAGGCAATGGAAGCATTTTGTGAAAAGAATGGTATCTTGTTGAAACATTCAACTCCTTACTATCCCCAAGGTAATGGTTTAGCTGAGTCCTCAAATAAAAATATTATTCAGAGTATCAAGAAACTACTAAAGCATAATAAGAGATCATGGGATTCTATGCTAAAATATGCACTATGGGCTGATAGAATAATAGTCAAGCAAGCAATTGGAACTTCTCCTTTCCAATTAGTGTATGGTACAGATGCAATTTTTCCTGTTCACTTGGACATTCCAGTGATGAATTTTCTTCAGAATTGTCAGGAAGAACCTAATGATATGCAGAGAAGTATTTATGAGATGATAGAGTTGCAGTAGAATAGAGAAAAAGTGGAAGAAAAGGCACAGTTATACAGATTGAAGAGAAAATACAGATTTGACAGGAAAATAAAAAATAACACTTTCTCAATTGGTGACATGGTTCTAAGGTGGGATGCCAGGAAAGAACAAAAAGGGAAACATGGAAAATTCGACAACCTCTGGTTTGGCCCTTTCCTAGTATCTAAGTTTTTGGAAAATAACACTTTTGTTCTACAGACTTTGGAGGGTGAGGAATTGTCAAGTCCATTTATTGGACGATTCCTCAAGCATTTCTACAGTTTTTTAGGGGAATTTTAGTTTTTCATTGTATATACCGGTGTGAGTAAAACACAATAAGGAATCCATAACCCAATGGAAATTTTGCAAATAAGCAGGTAGCAGAAAAGAAGGCACTGGTCTACAGGTTCTTGAAGCCTCACAAGGAGGAATTCATCTCGCAGCAGGAGCTAGATGTTAGGTCATGAATTTTTCTTCCTTAGCTTCAGGTTTTGTTTGTGTTTTTGAAATTTGCTAATGTTTTTGATTTTAGGAAATTTTAGTGTAAAGGTTAATTTTGAGTTTATGCCTTTAGGTTTTCATCATTTTTGGTTTTTTCCTATTTTTTAAAGCTTGCTTTTATAAAAATTTTGCGTAGAGTTCATTTTTTAAGGGTTCTATAAGGTGTATATTGATTAATGGTTTCATCAATGACACTAAGATCAAAGATTAATCATATAAACTAAGTCTTAAAGCTAGATTAGTGATCAGATGACATAAATTGTATGTTTGAACTTTATTGTAGCGCAAGAGCGAAATTAATGCACTGGTGCGCTACAAGAAAGTCGCGAGTGCCCAAATGGTCATTTTTCACCCCGATTTTTTCGATGATTCATTCCTAAGGTGTTAATCACATCAATCAGCATGTTTGATACATGTCTTTCCAGGCTAATCATGTAAACAGGTGTTTGGTCATCGTGTGAGGGAGAGCATGGTAGTTCTATGCAAATTCATGGAAAATGATGACAGTGAGTGGAACGAGGCAAAATTTTCGGGAATAGGTTCCTAAGTTGAATATTATGAAGGCATTGAACGTCGTGGTGGAGACATATTGCTGAAAATTCAAAAATTTGACAGTTGAAAGAAGAATTAGGGCTTCCCAGCAGTGACAGTTAGAAGCGATTTGGAGGGTTGAAGACAACTGGAACGTGCAATTTGACACCTAACCGGTCAAGGGATCGAATTCCAACACCTGTATCAAGCTTTGAATGAGGTATCCCATGTGACCTTTGACAAGGTTTGTTAAAATTGGGGGTTTTTTCTGATAAATCCCTATTATGTCAAAATTTTAAAGAAAAACATGAATTTACTCACTCAATAGACTTTCAATGATGAGATATTAATCAAAATATATAAATATGCATCGTTTGAGTTAGTAAAGTTCAGAGCAGCACTGTTGGAGATTTCTGAATCTGTGATTAAGTCAAATTATTGAAACTTGGCACAAAGCATTTCTTGAACTGGTGATAGGGTAGACTGTGTAAATTTGAAGACAAACAAACTGTGAGATTATTGACAGGTGCTGAAAACCATACAGAAGATGAAGAGGAGTGGAAAAAATAATAGGGCCGAGTCCACTGATCTCAATTGGATAGATAAATTTCTAGGATGTGCTGAGCTGTTTGAAAATGTAAGCTGGTTGATATTTTTCAAGAAAATTGATGGATACAATGCTGAAGTCTCTCATAAGTTTGCTCAGTGTTATGACAAATATACTGTATCCTTTGATACTTTGAAATTCAAATTGACCACAGATGTGGTGGCTGAGGCAACAGGGGTTAAAAATGAGGGAGAACTTTGGTTTAAGAAAGTGCCATTTACTTTTAATGCACAAAGGTATCTATTGCCTGGTATTGTTCCAGATTGGGGTAAGGGTGTGCCCATCCATAACTTCAGAGCTGAATGGGTAGAACCTATCAAGGTTTTACAAAGTTATATTACATGTGAAGGAATGTATTTCTTCGTTTTCAAATACCATTTCAGGTTCCTTCAACACCTTAGTAGTGAATCAAAGATGAACTTGCCTTTCTTCTTGCTAAAGAGCCTACAGAAGATGTCTAGCAGAATCAAAGAACACCAAGATCATACTAGACAGTCCATTTTTCACCATGGACTAATTAAACTCATTATCAACAGTGTTTTGCAGAAAGAAGGGAAAACTTAGGAATATTTTCTTTTTTGGTCAGGGTTTCAGAATAGTCAAGAAGGACAGTCTAATAGAAAGCAGGCTGATAAAGGACAGACCTTGATTAGAAAACTAAGACAAAAAAAAGGTTCAAAATGAAGACAGTATCCAATTAAAGGAAGTTGTAGAGCCTGCAAAAGAAGATTGTGAATCTAAACAACATCCAGATGACAGCAAGAACAAAGATTTGCAGTCTGTTAATAAGGAGACTCAGCCTGTTCAGGATGATGCACCAGCAGAGACATTTGTTGATGATAGGATTGTACTTACAGAGAAGGTTTCAGGTGATGAAGAGGACACTAAAGTCCAAAAGCAAAGTCCAATTACAATTTTGTCAGAAGATGAAACATACTTGTTTGAGGAGGATAAGATTCCTATTATTGATGAAACTAAAGTTAGCACCAAAAAGGAATTCCATAGTCAGGAAGATAGGGTAGCAGTACCAAAGAAAAAGAAGCTTAAAGTCATGGAATTTGCCTCTGTCATCCATCAATGTAAAAATTTTAAAATGGTAGGAGAACTTGCTCCTGGGTGGAGACCAAAGACTAGAACCAGAAATAAACTCAGGCTGAATATGAAGAAATTACTAAACCCTAAATTGAATAAAGAAGGGGTAACTGTGATTGATGACTCCTCCTTAGATGAAAAACTGGATGTTGAAAAGGGTGACAAAAAAGGGAAAAAACCAATGAAATTAGAAAAAGAATATGCCCTCACTGAGGATAAACTGTCTGATCTATTTTTAGAAATACGAGGCCAAATGTTAAAAGAGCAACAAAAAGGTGAGATAGAGGTTTCTCACTCAGAAAACAAACTAATGGTTGATGAAAATGTTCTTGGTGAAACTGAAACTAAAGAAAACCTAAGCTTTCATGAGACTCCTACAGAGTTGCTTCCAGAAGATGAAGAAATCTATAGGAGACTAAACATTCCATGGCTTCCCCATGAAATGCAAAGTACAACAGGAAATAAAGCATTTGATTCAGAGAAAGAAAATTTATAGAGAACTATAAAGAAGTATAAACATAAAGTATAATATATGCAGGAGACAAATGATGGTTTAGTTATGGCCAATAGAAGACTAAGAGAAGATCTAGATGAGGTGAATAGTCACTATCGGGAGCTAATTGCAGTCTCAAAAGAGGCATTGAAAAGAAAAAGAAGTATACAGTCACAATTTACAATGTTAAAGTAGACCATCAAAGAGCTATAGCAACAAAATGAAGACTTCACTAGAAAGATGGAAGAGATGGAAGCAGAGCAACTGAAGGCTAGGAGAAAGGCCCAAGCTTTAGAGGGGATAGCTTTGTTAGCAGAGTCAGCTAAAGATCTATGAGGCTTGTTAACAAAAGCAGTTATTTGTTATGTTTTGAAGAATATTTCATTTTTGTAATTATTATTTTGATAAAACCATTTCGATGAGTAGGCTGAAAAAGCAGTTAGGGTTTAGTCTTTAACTGGATTTTGAAGGATAGTATTAAGGGAGGTCACAAATAGGACTAAGGGTTCGATTTTTTGGCTGGCTAGAGGAGGTCTCCAGACTTGTTCATAATCTAAGTAAATGAATCTTATGTGTATTTGAAGAACTAATTATGAAATATATGCTCCATTTTACCCTTCAGTTTGTTCTCTGGCTTCATTTATAGCTTGTTTAGCTACTCAGTTGGTAATTTCATTGTTGGTTTAAATTTTTATGCTTGTAGTGCTTGCCATTTGTGGATGAACTTTAGTGATATTTTCTGTTGGATACATGGTTATTATGTTGTGCATCTCAGTTTTTTCTATTCTTGTGATTTAGTTCTTATTTGGGTTATGAATGCATTCCCTCTTGTCACAAAACTTCACAACCAAAAAACCTTTAAAAACCCTAAAAACCTAGTTTTGTTTGATTGAAATATTTGAGATTATGTTGGCTTGTTTTCTTGTAGTCCAGAAACAATTTCTATCATAAATAGGAACAATAATGTTGATACTTAAGAATTTCCTTGCAAGGAGGAACAATGATGTTGATATTGAATAATTTCCTCGCAAGGAGGAACAATGATGATGATTCTACAGACTTTCCTCGCAAAGAGGAACAATGATTATATAGACCCTTCTTGAAAAGGAGAAACTGGTCGAATATATAGACTCTCTTCGAAAAAGGAAGAACAAGTCAAAGATATGGGATCTCTTCGAAAAAGGAAGAACAAATCGAAGGTATGGACCTTCTTCGAAAAAGGAGGAACAAGTTGAAGATATGGACTATCCTTGGAAAGGAAGAAAAGGTCGAAGATATGAACCGTCCTCGAATAAAGGGGGAGTAGGTTGATAATATGGATCGTCCCAGAAAATGGGGAGTGATGATGAGACTATCATTGATGATGGGATGATAGTGATGCT
This sequence comes from Pseudotsuga menziesii, assembly GCA_001517045.1. NCBI lineage: Eukaryota > Viridiplantae > Streptophyta > Pinopsida > Pinales > Pinaceae > Pseudotsuga > Pseudotsuga menziesii. The sequence goes on along the minus strand of LPNX011162161.1, from coordinate 11,095 downwards.
CCAGCATGAAAGAGGACAAGTTCTCTTGAAGATGCTGACAAGGTCCGACATTCACTTATGGATGATGGTATCCTCTCTTGAGGATGACTGATATAAAACTATGTTCATGAGAGTGGTCCTTACTAGGTAAGGATGGACCTGCAGATATTACTCTAGCATGGAGAGTACCCACATTCACTTATGGACGATAGTATCCATTTTTGAGGATGGAATGCATAACACTATGTTTGTGAGAGTGGTCCTTACTAGATAAGGATGACCCTACAGATGCTACTCTCATGGAGAGTACCCACATTCATTTGTGGATAATGTAGTATAACATTTGCTTGTGAATGGTCCTAGCCTTCATGCTGAGAATGTCCTCCGATGAGTCCTTGCGGACGATAGGAACGATACTTAGGTACAGTCGAGATCTTCTTTGCAGACATTACTCTCGCATGGAGAGTACCTACATTCAGTTGTGTATACCATAGAATAACACTTGCTCAGGAGTGGTCCTAACCTTAGTGGTATGGATGCTCTACGATGAGTCCTCACGGATGAAAGTATTGACATTTAGTATGCAATCAAGATATTCTCTACAGAAAATAATCTTGTATGGAGAGTATGCATACATTCATATATAGATACCATAGAATAACACTCACTTGGGAGTGGTCCTAACTTGTGTGGTTTGGATTCTCTATGATGAGTCCTCACGGATGCCATAGTATAACACTCACTTGGTATTGGTACTAACCTATGTGGTATGGATGTTCTATGATGGGCCAAAATTTTGTATGCAGTTGAGATTTGCTTTGTAGACAATACTTTTACTTGGAAGAATATGCCTACACATAAGTGTAGATTTTGTAGTATAACACTCACTTGTGAGTGGTACTAACCTGTGTGGTATGGATGGTCTATGATGAGTCCTCATGGACAATAGGGTCGGAACTGGGTGCGGTCGAGATCTATATTTAGTTGTAGAAGATTTAGCTGATCGATTTCATGGATCATGTTGATGGAGGATTGAATCATCCTTGGACTTATGTCCTAAAGTGATTGGAATTTATCATCCCGCAAATAGATCATGTGTAATGCAGGTAGCGTCACAGAGAAGGATTAAGTAGATCAAAGTACAGTAGCTGAGGGTCAAGTAGAACGAAGTGTGGCTGCAAAGGATCAAGAAGGATCGAAGTGCTGCTGCAAAAGGATCGAAGTGCTGTTGCAAAAGGATCAAAGTGCTGCTACAAGGGTTCAAGAATATCAGAAAGTTGTTGTCGAATATCAAAGTGTTGCTGCAAAGGATTGAGAAAGGATCGAAGTATTTATGCAAAAGGATCAAGAAGATCGAAGTGCTGCTGCAAAGGATTGAGAAGATTGAAGTACTGCTACAAAGGATCAATAAATATCGAAGTGTTGCTGCAAAGGATCGAGAAGATCGAAGTGCTGCTGCAAAGGATCAAGAAGATCGAAGTGATGCTACAAAGGATCAGAAGAACAAAGTGTTGATGTAAAGGATCAGAATATCAAAGTACCACTGCAAAGGATCAGAATATCGTAGTGTTGCTATGAAGGATCAAAAAATCAAAGCGTTGCTGCAAAAGGATCAAGTAATCATGTGATATGAAATATGAAAAGTAAATGTTCCAGTTACTGATTATGAAAATTTCCTATGATGTATAGATGTATAGCCTCAATGATGGTCCAGATATTTTCTCTTTGTTATCCTATAGTCTATTATGATGTTGTAAGTAGAATAACCTTCTCGTTAAGGGGGAGTGTTGAATATTGTAACTTCAAAGGATATTCTAAATTTATTTTACTAGTGTGACCAAAGGGAGATGTTATTATTCCTCCGACGGGGTGTTACTATTGTATTTGGTCACCATAGAGTCATGAGGTAAATCCTCCATTGTAAGTTGGGGCAATAGTACCCTAATGAATATAATATAATATTGTATTGAGTCTTCGTAAGTGAAGTCAGCCCACTTAGTTAAGTGGGGCTGAATTGTTAGGTTAAATGTCAAGTGACGAAAAGAGTATAAATAGAGGAGATGTGTTTCTCATTTGAACACACACTCACTTGTGCACAACGCAAAGGAGAGTGAGAGAGAGATATCTTCTAGAGGGAGGCACACCTATCTAGGGTCTTGTCTTTTACTTTTTATACATCTTATACATAGGAATTTTTTCTGGGTTTTCTTCCCCATGAGGGTTTCTCAGGATAAATCTTTGTGTTCTTTTGTGTGGCTGTGCTTGTTTATATTTCAGCGATCTTTTGCTTATGGTTATGCTGTTATGATGATTAATGTTATAATATCTGATATAACGATTAAAAACTTAACACTTATGTAGTATTTTCTATACACATGAATGTTTAAATAACCTCTCATGCTACATAACCCATCTAGGATGACAATTCCTTTATAAATAATTGGAGTAGTACACACTCTTAATGGTATGCTATAATGGAGACCACAAGCATTCAAATAATGGCCTTATGTGTGTAGTGTTGAAGCATTGACTAAAAGGTTTCCTACATTATTTTGTTAATACATTGATTATGAAATATTGCTAACCATTTGACGAGATTTGACGTGTAGGGAATGCCATAATCTATGAGTACAAGCGATCCCATTGATATAGGGATGGAATGGAAGCATAAAGCCTCTGGAAGCATGAATTATGACTCTCAGACCCAGAATGATCTCATGCAGAGATTTGGTGATCAAAAGCGGAAGGCTTATATGACTGTCGATCTATTACATATGAGTTATCCCTCAAAGATAAGGATTATGGTCTATTACATATGATAGAAACCCAACGACATTGCTATCATGATTCAAAAAATAGAATTGAAAGATCCTTGATGAAAACAGTCATCACTAGGATAGATACTTACTTTGCATATTTCCAGTCTACATTCATGTGCCCAAGTTAGGACATTCAGGAAAGAAGGGAACATTAGTGGGATACCGCAAGTCTTCAAAGGATTACAAAATATACATCCTAGGATCAAGGAAAAACGAATTCAGTTGGGATGTAACATTTGAAGAAGAAATGGTTGTCAGGAAGGGCAGAGGATCTAATATGGAGATCAATGACGATAAAGAGATGAGATCATCTCCCCCTCCAGAAATTAAGAGGGATTCTTAAGAAATAAATGAACTAATCGGTCCCATTGACCTAGTTGATCAAGATGATGCTCCCACAGATATGGCAGTAAGCCAAAAATCCCTAGATGGGAACAACATATTTTGCAGACTATAAAGGAGCATGAAACTCCACATGGAGCAGATGGAAGCATTGAAAAATACAAGGATAGTTTTTTTCCATAGGGTTCTCTCAGAAAGAGGGATTAGATTATGACGAGTCATTTTCTCTCGTGGCTCGATACACTTCCATCAGATCGATCATTTCTATTGCTTCATCTATGGGATGGAATTTGCATCAGATGCATGTCAAGGCAATCCTTTCTCAATTGCGTTATTGAGGAAGAACTATACATTGAACAACCAGAATGGTTTCTTTTCCATGGAAATGAGTCTCATGTATGCAAGCTAAAAAATTATTTATATGGACTCAAGCAAGCACCACGTGCTTGGTATGGACGAATAGAAGAATTCATGGTGAGTCTGGGATTCACCAAGAGTGATGTAGACCCCAACCTTTACTACAAGGTTGTGAATGATGAGCCACTAATTTTGGTACTATATGTTGACAACATGTTTCTCATTGGAAATGAGAAACTTATCGTATGGTTTAAGAATAAACTCACCTCTGAGATCAAAATGAATAATTTTGGATTGATGCATTACTTCTTAGGATTAGAAGTATGGAAGAGGAAGACGGATATTTTCTTAGGTCAGGAAAAATACACCATAGATATACTAAAGAGATTTAGAATGTTGGAATGCAAGTCCATAGCTACTCCATTGGATGCAAATTTGAAGAAGATGAGAGATTCTACTTTAGATTCAAATTTGATCTATCCCACTATGTATCACCAGCTGATTGGGTCCTTGATCTATCTGACAACACCAGACTAGATATTTGTTTTGATGTGAATTCCCTCAGTCAGTTCATGTGTGAACCTAGGAAGATTCACTAGATTGATGAAAAACATGTGCTCGGATACTTACGTGGCACTATGGGATATGGTATATGATCTAAATTAGAATGTGAATTGAAATTGAAAGGGTTTGCAGAATCATATTGGTCCGAGTGCACTGCATATAGGAAGAGTACTTCAGGATGATGTTTCATTTTGGGTTATGCAGTAATTTCCTGGTGCAGTAGGAAGCAGAAATTAGTATCTCTCGGTATTGCATGGGTCAAGTACATAACATCTAGCTCAGCATCCTGAGAAGTAGTTTAGATTCATAAAATTATTGCAGGCTTGTTTGGCTAGATTCCTAAGCCAACCATGATTAGCTGTGATAACCAGAATTGTGTGCAGATGTTAGTGAGTCATGTTTTTCAAGACAAGTAGAATCACATATAAATTTGGTATCACTTCATATGTTATATGCTGCAGAAAGGTGCGGTCAAGCTACACTATATTTTAACAGATGACCAGTCTATAGATAATCTCACCAAGCCTATTCCCAGGGTCAAGTTTGAATACTTTCACGGAATACTTGGAATAGAAGAGAACGATTCCCTCCTTGAGAGAGAGAGATGACTGAGAGACATTTACCATACTTTTTCCCAGGTACCTCTACTCGTCCAGGTTCTCATCCAGGTATGGGAGAAATCCCATCGGAAGATGAGACGAACAAGTAGTAGATGGTCGGGTTCACATAGGTGCCTCTGTGAACCTGACCATTTAAGTTTCATCTTCATAGGAGTTTCTAATTATAGTCCAAAACCTATGTTGAATTTTGAGATGAAGGGTTTGTATATTATACCAGAATAGGTCTGTTAATGATCTAAAACTTATGTATTAAAATTTTTTTTACTCATGGAAATTTGGATTTGTTACATGTGGTATCTGAGAGATTTTTCAACACTAGGCCTGAAGTTGTCTCAACTCGCATGCTCAATACAAAAACATAAAAACAAAATACTAAGTTTTGTTTAAAAATTGTTTCTGTACAGAAATATAAATTTTTATTTTGCAAGAAATGAAAGGAGTAGAGGCATTTGCTGAAGACGGATCACATCACAATAATCCAAATAATATATACGTGGAATTAAATAATCAACCTTCTAAATTACTTCAAACAATAAAATACTTAAAAGCTTAATTACATATGTTAAGAAAGATAATGAAAGAATCCTAAGAGAACATGAAGAATTGAATCAAATATTGCTCAATAAATTACATAACGAAGGAAAGGATAAAAGAAAAGAACATGAATTTAAATTTAAAACACTATCCTACAAACGTAAAGGTAAAAAGTAAAAATTCTCTAATAATGAAAGTAACTCCTCTTCAGGAATTAAGGTTAGGTCACACAGAGAGAAACATGAATATTCTAGTGAAAGTAGTGATAGCGACAACAGTACTAAAAAGAGAAAATATAAACCTTATGAAGAAATTTCAGGAGAGTTTAAGAAGATAAAACCCCCCGGTGTTTAATGGTGAGGTGGACAAAGGAGAATAAGTTGAGGAATGACTTCTAGGTATGAAAAATTACTTTCAAATCTATAATTACTCAAATGTGATAAAAGCTAGAATGGCTATCTATAACTTAACCAAAAAATCTAATATATTGTGGCTGGATATAAAAAGAGTGGAAAAAATTAAGGAAAAATATGTAACTTGGAGGAATTTTAAGAAATACTTTAAAGTAAATTTTTTTTCTGAACAGTATTATGAAGAAAGGGCTAAGGAATTTTACGATCTTAAGCTAGGTTCAATGTCTATGAAAGAACTAAGTAGTAAATTTTTAAGTTTATTACGATATGTACCTTATATCATTGATGAAAATCCTAAGATACAGAGCTTTTTGAGTTGTTTACCTCTTGTCTTCAAGGACAGAATTGAATACGACAATCCAAAAACCCTTGAGGAAGCAATGAGGAAAGCTAATTTTTATTATGAATAAAGCAAAAATAAAAAAGAAGGTGTACCTAACTGGAAGGTGAAAAGAACTAATAACTTTTAACAAAGAAGAAAATGTTTTAATTCCAACATAAAATTCAGAAACAACTCTCGAAACTATTCTAAGAATACTTACCAATGAACACATTTTAAAAGTAAAACACAACATAATTTTACAGCAGCAAAGAACAAGGGAATACCTAACAATAATGGTAAAAATAATGAACAAAGAGAACGTGTAAAATGTTGGGAATGTCAAGGACGTCATTATGCGAAGGACTGTCAAAACACAAAGAGGAATTTTAGCAATGTGCATACAATACAGGAAGAAGCAATTATTGGTGACGTAGCGAACGAAATGCCCAGGATTAATGCGGCTTTGGAGAATTGGCAAGCTGATCACCAAACATCCATGGTGGAAATAGAAGGTATGATAAAGAATAAACCCATTTCTATTTTGATAGACCCCTGTGATAGTTTAAGCCATGTGTCAGCTAGTATAGCAGAAAGTTGTAACTTGGATTTGAAAAAGTTTGAAAATAATTGGTTGGTTCAGTTAGATACAGGAACCAAGAGAAAGGTAGTTAGATATGTTGAATATTGTGAAATGTTTATGAGTCAATTCAAAACTCAAGTGAAATTAAATGTATTACCTCTAGGGTCATATGATGTTTTAATAGGTATGGATTGGCTCGAAAAGCACAAAGTAGTTTTAAATTGTTTTGAGAAAACATTTACATTCTTAGAAGAAGAAAAAAGAAACTATTATAGTGAAAGGAATACCTAGAAAAGTTTATGTTAGACATATTTCAGCTTTGCAAATGACAAATTATGTACGTAAAGGTTGTAAAGTTTTTCTTGTGCATGTAATGAATGGCGAACACATGAATAAAGAAGATTAATTGAAATTTGATGATATACCAATTCTAAAATAATTTTTAGATGTATTCCCGGAAGAGATTCTAGGATTACCTCCGAAAAGAGAATTGTATTTTACTATTGAATTAGTACCGAGAGATGTACCAAATTCAATGGATCCTTATCGGATGAACATACTAGAACTTAATGAATTAAAACTACAACTACTAGAGTTTATAGATAAGAATTACATAAGACCAGGTGTATCCCCTTGGCGAGCACATGTCTTATTTGTTAAAAAGAAAGACAATACCTTATGTTTATGTATAGATTACTGTCAGTTAAACAAGATGACAATTAAAAACAAATATACATTGCTCCGCATAGATGATCTGTTTGATCAGATATCCTGAGCAACGCTATTCTCAAAAATAGACTTGATATCTAGATATCATCAAGTTAGAATCAAAGATGAATATACATTTAAAACTGCATTTAGAACCTGTTATGGGCATTATGAGTTTCTAGTTATGCCATTTGGGCTAACGAATGCTCTAGCATCTTTTATGTGTTTAATGAACAGTGTCTTAAGTAAGTATTTGGATAAATTCATAGTTTTCTTTATTGATGACATAATAATTTATTCAAAAACAAAAGAAGAAAATGATGAACATTTACAGATAATATTACAAGTTCTAAGAGAACACAAATTGTACGCTAAATTCAATAAATGTGAATTCTTTAAGGATAAAATACAGTTTGTAGGCCATGTAATATCTAAGGAAGGGATATCAGTGGACCCTGATAAGATAAGAGAAATAATGGAATGGCCTGTTCCTAAGGATGTATCGGATGCACGATCGTTCATGTGGATTACAGGTTATTATCGGAAATTCATAGAAGGATTCTCGAATATCATCAATCCCATAACATCCTTACAGAAAAAGGGAAAAAGTTTTGTATGGGATTTAAAATGTGAAGAAAGTTTTAATAAGTTAAAAGGATTATTAACCACTGCACCTATTTCAAAAATAGCATATCCAAATAAGGACTTTGTTGTATGCACCGATGCATGAAATGAGGGCCTAGGTGGACTGTTAACGCAAGAAGGCCATGTAATAGCATATGAGTCAATAAAGTTAAAAATACATGAAAATAATTATGCTACCTACGATTTAGAGTTGGATGCTATAATACATGCTTTAAAAATGTGGCACCATCATCTAATCGGTAGAATATTCTACTAATGTCTGATAACATCAATTTGAAATACGTGTTTGATCAAGAAAATATGAATGCAAGGAAAGCAAGATGGTTAGCTTTCTTTAGCGAATATGATTTCGAAATTAAGCATATAAAGGGAAAAGAGAATAAGGTGGTTGATGCCTTAAGCAGAAATGAAAATCTAAATTTTATAGCATCTATTAGCAGTTATAAAATAGAATTGGATGAGAAGTTCGAAGATGGAATAAAAATGGATAAGGATTATAAAAAATTAAGAGAAAAATTTACAGAAAATGAATTTGAAAAAATAAAAACAGATTTCATTTTGAATGAAAAAGGTTTAATGTTATATAAAAATAGATTATATGTACCTAATGTACCAGAAATTAAATTGTTGATCTTAAATGAAGTACATAAAAGTCCTTACTTAGGACATCCTGGTTACCAAAAGATGAAAAAAATGTTAAGGAAATATTATTTATGGCCCAATATGAAGAATGAAGTGGCTAAATATATAGCTAGGTACATAGAATGCCAACAGGTTAAAGCTTAGCATCGACACCCAGCATGTCTTTTGCAACCCTTACCAATCCTTGATTGGAAATGGGAAATTATCAGCCTTGATTTCATAACAAGACTCCCTAAAAATCAAAAGCAAAATGATTATGTGATGGTAGTGGTAGACAAACTAGCACTTGGAAACTCATTTTATACATGTTAAAACTACTTATAAGGTTGCTAATATTACTGGCATCTTTATGAAAGAAATATTTCGATTGCATGGAATTCCTAAGACGATAATTTCTGATAGGGATCCTAAGTTTACTGGTAATTTCTAGAATTCATTGTTTAAAGGACTAGACACTAACTTAAATTTTAGTATTTCTTATCATCTGCAAATGGATGGACAAATAGAAAGAGTAAATCGAGTTTTAGAAGATATGTTACGGATATATGTTAGCGATCATCCAAAGAAATTGGAAGAATACTTGCATTTAGTCAATTTTTCTTATAACAATCATTATCAAGCTTCAACTAAACTTAGTCCTTTTGAAATAATGTATGGTAGGAAATTTAATACTCCCATTTCAAGGAGTAATCCAGTTAACAAATTGATGTTAGGACATGACTTGTTAAAAGAAATGGAACTAACAGTGAAAAAGGTACAAAGCAATCTGAAAATTGCATAGGACAGGAAAAAGAATCATGCAGACCTTAAAACAACTCAAAAAGAATTCCAAGTATGTGAGCATGTTTTTGTCAAGGTAAAACCCAGAAAAAATATCCTTTAAGTTGGGGAGTTGTGCTAAATTAGCACCCAGTTATTGTGGACCATTTGGGATATTGTCAAGAGTTGGACCAATGGCTTATCTGTTATCTTTGCCACCTAATCTCAAAATACATAATGTATTTCATATTTCTATATTGAAAAAGTATTTGTTTGATGCTACTCATGTAATCGATTGGAATGTTATTCAGGTAGAACGAGAAGGATATTTTCAAGTGGAACCGAATTGTATCCTTGACAAGAGAGAAATATTTCTATAGAATCACACCATTGGACAAGTAAAGGTGCAATGGAAGCACCTTCATCTAGATGAAGCAACCTAGGAATTGGAGAGTCATATGCGGGAGGCATGCCCAATTTTGTTCCAAGAAGACTCATATGATACTTAAGCAACATCGAGGATGATGTTGAACTTAAGAGGGGGTGTTTGTAACCCACCTATAACTAAAAATATTTTATTTTTGTGAAAAGACATTACTTTTTAAATTTATTGTAAAGTTCTATGTTGTTGACCATGGATGGTCAAAGATGACTGTAATTGAATATTTTATTATTAAATAATTAAAAGAAGAGACACATATCCAAAGAAGACCGTTGAAGCATGTTCACTGACCCACTAGGAGGAATGATTTGTTGTAGAAGGCCAAAATGACAAATGGAAGCAACAACATTCACTTTCTAGCTCTTGCAAGAGGAAACTTCCCTATAATTGTGGTCATGTTCCCAAGAAAGGAGAAACTAAGCAGGTGGCTCATTTAATTTCAAAACTGACCCAAAGACCTAGGAAATACTATATATACCATCGAATGAGCGGGAGGCTAACTACATTTATAGATAATAGAACTTGTGGATTTGCTGGAAACGAAAAGTTAGGCACACAAGAGGAAATTCGATGAGGGGAAAGCTAGAGTGAATTGTTAAGAGTTTGTATGCAAGTGTGACTCCTAAGTTACATAGAGTATCGAATAGGCTTCTACTTAGGATCTTCATCCTGGTGGTTCAATGAACAGGCTCGAGGGTCCTAAAGAAAGTAATATTGGCTGCTTTTAGGAGACAGTTGGGAGGAACGATCTTCTTTGGGCATTTGTCCACTTCAGAAGTTAACAGGTTCTACATTGTTCTAGAGTTTTTATCTTTAAAATTGTTTCTATTTATATTCTGGAAATTTTCATAAATAATTAAAAGTTCCTAAACTATTATTTGCTTCAAAATAAGGTAGGGAAATTTATTTTTAGGAGAAATGAATTTGACTTTAAAGACCATTCTTATAATAGAATTTATAGAATTTTCCTTATTGTTGTTTTAACACTGGATATTTATAGTTTTACCTAGTATTATGTATTATACAGAAATAATAAACAACTAGTATTCCTTAGTTTTCTTATAAACCTTACAAAGTTAACCAAAAGGTTAAATAACAAAGTTGTTTAGTACAGTTGGAAGGCTTATTTAGTTTATTTACACTTTCATTAATCTTTACAGCCGAAAGGCTTATCATTTACAAGAAAAATGAGTTAGGGTTAAAGAATCATAATCATCACTGTTTCAAACTATCCTTAAATTCAAAACAAAAAATTAATCATTTACTATCTAAGAGGGTGATTCCATGAAGATGGGTAACACTTTTTGGCCAAATTTGGCGATGAAAACCTGATTTTTTACTCATGTGCTAGATAGAAGCCCTCAAAACG